>APFE030101025.1:0-20524 GCA_000404065.3 Pinus taeda
GTCCAAAAGGGCAAATCACAGGCCAAACCTAGAAAATTGCCAGGTTGTAGCTAGAAACTAGGGTTTGTGCAAAAATGAGGATTTTGGGGGATCTGAGTGTTGGGAAGTGTATGATAATGTACATGAAGGATAGGGGAAGGTGTATGAACATCAGGAAACAAGTTTTTCCGATGTTTTGACCATCCAAGAGAAATTGGCTTCAAAACCCTAGGAGAGGGAAATGAACTTGCCAATGCACAACTGAAGCATGAACAAGATGTAAAATGACTCATTAGACACTGACATGATAATGAAAACCCTATGAATGATGATAGACTCAGCTAAATGATGACATAGACCGCCATTTGAACAACTTTAGAAGGAGTGAAAGCAAACCCTAGACCTAATGCCTAGTGACCAAATTTTTCTTGAAGACTCATTGAAATGACAAAATTTGACCTTGACACTTCAAAATCACTATGTAAGAGCACATTTGATCACTGGAGGAAGGCTGTAAAGACTGACACTAACACAAAGAATGACATATTTGGCATGTAAAGATGTCAATCATGAAAGATGAGTAACCTGCTGCAGCAGGAGGCTAACAGAAACCTCCGTCCATATTGATGCCGAGATGGGCAATGGTTGTAATGTGCCTGGTGCTTTGACTGTCTCTCCTTTGTGGCGTTGACAGACATCGCATTCTGCTACAAAAGTAAGAATTCCTTGTTTCATACCTATCCAAAAAAATGATCTTCGAGTGTGAGCATGCATCTTCTGAAACCCTAAATGTCCTGCAATGGGGTATGAGTGCAACTCCACCAAAACGCAGCTTTTGAGGTGGATGTTGGTGATATTACGACTTTGTCCTTGTAGCGAAGAATCTCATCCTGCCACGAGTAGCCCTTGGTGGAATTTGGATCCGCCTGCAATTGAATAATGAGTTGGGAGAGCCAAGGATGTGAAAACCATTCCTTGTGAGCCTCTTTAATCCATTCTGTAATGGGAAGGGAAATTGTGAGCAGGGTACCTTCCTCCTCAAATTGGTGAGATAATGCATCTGCTACAATATTTTTGCGCTCTTTCTTGTAAATTATCTCATAATCGTATCCCAACATTTTGGCGAGCCATTTATTTTGTTGTGGTGAGGATAGGCATTGCTCCAAAAAAATATTTAAGACTTTGATGGTTTGTGCGGATTTGGAAGCGTCTCCCCAATAAGTAAGGTTGTCAGGTATCTACTGCATGTAAGATGGCCATCATCTCCTTCTCATAGGTAGAATGTCCTAGATTCTTCCCACTTAGTTGTTGGCTTGTGAAAGCCAAGGGTTGACCTTCCTCATTAAGACTGCCCCAATACCTGTACCCGAAGCATCACATTCAATGACAAAAGATTTGGTGAAGTCAGGTAGTGCTAAGACTGGAGTTGAACACATGGCATTTTTTAGAGATGTAAATGCCTGTTATGCTTCATCATTCTAGAGGAACGAATTTTCTTGAGGAGGTGAGTGAGGGGCCTCGCAATGCGATCATAATTATGGACAAATTTACGATAGTATCCTGTGAGATCCAAAAATCCTCTCAGGCTCTTCAAGGTCTTAGGTTGAGGCCAATCCTGCATTGCCTGGATCTTTTTGGTGTCCACACTGACACCTTCACACCCCACAATGTGGCCCAAATACTCAACTTCTTCCATGCCAAAAAAACACTTGGACATCTTAACAAATAATTTATGCTCGCGGAGTAGTTGCAAGAGCAGATCTACATGCTGAAGATGTGCGGCCCAAGTGCGACTGTAGATGAGGATGTCATTGAAGAAAACAAGGAAAAATTTTCTGAGATATGGTTTGAGCAGGTGGTTCATAAGGCTTTGAAAAGTAGATGGGGCATTACAAAGACCAAATGGCATGAGCAAGAACTCATAATGGTCTTCATGAGTTCTGAAGGTAGTCTTTGGAATGTCAACTTCTTTCATGCGAATTTGGTGGTAGCCTGAGCGAAGATCAAGCTTAGTGAAGAATTGAGCCCCATTTAGTTCAAAGAAATGCCTCCTTTTTCAAAGGACAAAGACAATCTTCCTTTTGCTATAACTTCATCATCTGAAGTGCATTTTAGCCCATTCAAATTGCAGTAGATTCAGAATGAAAAGATCTACGCAAAGGGACTATTTCCAAGAGCATCCTTGGACTTTAATTTTCCTCTGTGAGGAACACTTTAGATTTAGAAGTCTATCCAGGATCCATTTTGGATCACCCCTTCCCACTAAAAGAACTTTTGGTCTCCAAAAGACTGATATATTGATTTGAATAGTAAATGAGAGTAACAACACCCTATTCTTTCAACCTCCATACACTTTCCTTGCATAGTGCCTTTGAACCAAAGCCTATGATGACTCTCCTTCATGAATGTGCTGGTCCTCTTGGGAAAGAACCGTTTTCCTCCTTGACTTCGTGTAGAACTCTTGCTGAGATGGTCACAGAAGGTAGTTCGAACTTCTCTTCCCTGATCATTGATCCAAGGTGGCTCAAAAAAATGTGAAGCTACATCGACTTCACAAAATTTTCATTTGTACCTATTTGACAAGCTGTCAACAACAACTGTTAACAACAACATAATTACAGACAACAATTGGATGGTCTAAATTCCTGCTTCAACAAAAGAAACATATTTTCACATCTTGTGAATACCTCCATGTCTTACATATGCATACAAACGATGGACTAGATAAAAAGCCCACAAAACATGCCTCTAAAACAAATGACCCTTCAAGTCAAGCATGTCTTTACATCTTTTCTACATGCTTTTTAAAAGATGAAACACTTCATCATTATCTCCATCTTGGAGACCAAATCAACTTTTAACAAGTCAATATTACATGCATGTTTAAAACAAAGAAATCAACCCTTCAAGTTAATTACACATACATGTTCAAATAGAAGGAAATCTTCAACATCCTTGTGTTCATGCACATCATTCTCATGCATGCATTTCATCCTTCAACTTTCGCTTAAGCACGCTGTACTTTCGAAGCTGAAATGAAATATGATGTTGCAGCAACAAAGTGAGTATCCTACTCAACTTTTCCATTCACCTTCTTAGTAAAAACTTGTAACTTGCATTCCATTAACAAAGAAATTCAAATAGATGCATCAAATCAAAAGACATGCAATCTTAATTGGATAAGAACTCTAACCATTTCTTACCAATCCATTTCAAAGGTGCTACCTTTGTCTGCACAACAACATCAACATGTGAATCATCTTGAGACACATCAATCATGGAAACTTCCTTTCCATTTCTGCCATTTTCTCTTTCCACCTTCTTCAAGTTTCGTGGAAGCATTGTTGGATTCAAAGTCCAACACCTTTCAACCAAATGTCCTTGCTTATGGAAGTAAGTGCAACACATGTGCATCCTCTTGACAACATGATTTGCGTGGTCCAATGGACCTTTGGCTTCTTGCTTCTTTTCCTTCAAAAGTTTCCTGTATGTGGCCATTCTCTTCCAACATCTAGAAACATTATGGTTATCCAAACGACAAAAGGAACATGCAATTCTTTTCCCATACTTATATGGAAATTTACCATGCTGAACATAATCAAAAGGAAAATGTGTAGAACTAGATTTATACCTTTCTTTTTCACCTTTGTTGCCTTCATGAGGAGGTGAACTAAATGAAGGAGTAGCTCCCTTTGGAACACCACCAACCTCTTCAAGGCTTTCAGAGTTTCCACAACTCTATGGTTCAAGTGTATGTTGATGAACCTACATCTTGCAAATGATGTTTCAAGCTATTGCATTCTCCATGAATACAATCTTTACACTCTTGAGCTAGAAGACGTGAAATGAAACTCCTTCTTGGAATTATTTAAATGGCCTTCATGGAAACTTTGGAACTCTCTCCATAAGACTTTCCATAGCCAAGACCCAAATACTTAGGCCTTTCCTCAACCATTATTGGCTCAACAATACCATGTGCATGTTTACCCAAGCCTTTTCCTTCACGGCCCATCTTGGACATTAGCTTGGAACCTATGCCTGTGGTATGTTTTTCAAAGGAACCAATATAAGCATTCTTAGAAGAATTTGAATACAAATAGGAAATTTTTACCTCTTCTTAAAGTTGATACTTGACTAAGGCTTCTTTGGCAACAAAGAGTTGTGTCTTCAACTCATGCATCCTTTTCAGGTTCATATTTGCAATATGAAGTTGCCTCTCCATTTTCTGCAATTTGTCAGAAAGAAATTGCTTCTCTTCCTCCACGGAATTCAACTGCTCTCTAGGTATGCTACTCTTTCTTCCATCCTCATACATTTCTCTCACCATATCCAACATGGTGAATAAGTGTTGCTTCATGTATTCATCAAAGACTCTTGTGAAGAAAGAAGAATTTGAGGACTCACTTGTAGAAGTTGTCATTATGCAAATGAACAAAAGAACTTCAAACAAGATTAATAAAAAGCTTATTTAGCAACCTTTTGCAACAAACCTCTTGTGCTTCAAGGATTGATTTGAGGTCCTTTGGGAGAAGAAGAATTCCTTCAACCCTTCTTCCTTTTTGTCCTCTCCTGGACTTAGCTATCAGCAGCTTTCCCTTCACCTCTACAAACTCAAGCAATAGTCAGTTTGCAAACAAGCATACAATCAACCTCTGACTGTTTAAACACCTTTCAGACAAGCAATCTTTTCTCTGTCAATCAAGAATTCTGATTTGATACCACTTGCCTAGTATAGCCAACTTTGATATCATCTTCCTGAAGGTGAGGTTAATCAATCTCAGGCTCTGATACCACCTGATTTGAAAATGGGGCACTTAAGGCTTCTTTCCAACTTACAAGAACCTCTCCCACTTCCAAAGCTTAAATATTCCCTAGATATTATGATTAACCAATTGCGGAATTAATAATGCTTGAAAATAGGTGTATGATGGTGTTTGTTTTTAACTATTCAATGCTTTAAATTCAGTTGTTTATGCTGATATGTAAATACATGTGACAGTAAATAATGCAACAATAAAACAAACACATAGAACAACAATATAATATGGAGTTCACCCAAAACTCTTGGGCTACGTCTCCTTGAGCTCTAGTCAACTTGACTAGGCTCTCTGGGATTATGGCATAAATAATTTTACAAGCTCAATGCTCAACCCCACTGGTTTACATAGAACACAATGGGCTTAGAACACCATCTTATCCCTGGCTTTGAAGCTCTCCGACTTTTTGGCTCTAGCTCTGGCTCTTGACTCAGACGTGTGGCTCTGGCTCTGGCTCTTGGCTCTAGCTCTTGGGTCTCAGCTCTTGGCTCTGTCTTTGTGAGCTATCAGCAATTCACTCGACCTCCAAGCAACTGTCTCCACAACTTTCAGCTCTTTGGTTTTTCGCTCGACCTCCAAGCGACTCCAATAACTCCCTTGGCTACTTGTGCTGCTCGTCAATTGTGCTCTATGGCTTCTTTTGAGGCATTCTTCTGGCTCTGCGGCTTCCTGTCCATTTCTCTGCGTATAATCACTCCTCTGTCTCTTCAACTAGCCCTCTGGCTTCTGGCTCTATGGCTCTGTGCATTACAAACACATCATTGTTTACAAAAATCCCACTTGCAGCATGGTACAATGATTAGGGGCTATTACAAAGGAATCGGGGCCTTCCTTCAGGTGAAAACCCAAAAATGGAATAAAATTCCAATACACATAGTTTTACTGGAAATACACTATCGGGCGCGAAATCTGGACTTCAAATTCTATGAAATCACCCCTATAAACCCATCGGGTCTGCCATTCTATCGCAAATCGCTATCGCATGGCGTAGGGCTTAAAAACCCAATACATGGATAATACACAGAAAATCCAAAAAATCCGAATTTCAAATTTTATGTAATCGGGCTTATAATTCCTATCGGGTCCGTCCCTTATCAGCTTATCGCAATTTGCGTGCGCAACAACCCTTTGTATCGGGGATCACCGATCGCCGATTGCCGATATTGGCGTATCGCTATTGGCATATCACAATTACAACAACCCCGGGGGTTCCTTCCTTTGGCTGTGCCGACCACTGATCTGCCGATCCGCTCATCGCCAATATCACGTATCGCATCGGTGAAGTCCATATCCTTGTTTTTCTGATCGCCGATTATTGCAATCGTACAATCGCATTATCACAATTGCCAAGTCTGGGGTCCTGATATTGCATACATGCCTGCATTTGATGTGATGAGTCGGAGATCGCTGATTGGGGGTCCTTCCACCCTAGTCTTAAGTCTGCCCTTTGAACCTTTTGTGATGTGATTTTCCCTTATAAGGCCTTAAGCCCATTTTTAGGAGAAATGCCTCCTTTTTCAAAGGACAAAGGCAATCTTCCTTTTGCGATAACTTCATCATCCGAAGTCCATTTTAGCCCATTCAAATTGCAGTAGATTCAGAATGAAAAGATCTACGTAATGGGAATATTTCCAAGAGCATACTTGGACTTTCATTTTCCTCTATGAGGAACACTTTAGACTTCGAAGTCTATCCAAGATCCATCTTGGATCACATGGGTAAGTGGGGAAAGTAAAGTAACCTGCACAACGATTGAATACTTCATGAAAGAGAAAGGCCCTGTGTTAGCAATGAACCAAAATAGAGAAGCTAGAGTTCTACCAGTGTGTCGTCAAGTGTTGTAGCGGCTACAACCACCCTCCAAAATTTTGGTCTGCACCAATTTCAGAGCCTCCCTTGGAGAGTTTCACTTAATGACTGCACACACTCGGGTTCACTTCGTGAGCTCGTGTGAGTCTTTACATTTTCCTTGCTTGTTTATTTCACTCAAGTCTCTCCGTGTTGATGTCTAAGTCATGCTTGCGACTGTTTTCTGGTTATGCTCGAAGTCTTTGCTTCATATGTGTTTGTTGTGTTCGTCATGAAGGCATTTGTCACACTCACACATGAATTCATATTCATTGTCGTGCAAGCATCATCTCGATAATGAATGATCAATCATGTGTGTCACATTTTTCGCTTTCATCGTCGGTCAGTCATATTGAACATTTGTGTCAGGATAGTTTGGTTGTTTCGTCGTTAAGTCATGTGAGTGTGTGTCCATATGATCACTTATGCATCTTTCAAATATTCACACACTTAGTCATTTTTTCTAAAGTTCTAATGACCAGACTCCTCACTGACAACTGGACCATCACCTTGATTTCGACTCGATCGAATGTCAACCAGAACATTGCAAAAGCACCAAGCTAGTTCTTTCAAGTTGTGCTGCTCGCAAGCAATTCAATTAGCACTCATGTTGGCCACCCGAACAATCAACTGATTGTTCATCTCATAAATTATGTAGTGCTCATGAGTAGGCCTCCTACTACCCATCAGTTAGCTCAGCTCAGAAATTGCGTAGAGATGATCAGCAGGCCGACCTCCCAACCTTAATGCAGTTTTCCCAACCAGCAGCTCCCAGTAGGAGACCGCCTGTTCCCTCTAGTAAATGTGCAGTTTCTGCTGCCAGTGACTGAGCAACCAACTTGAATTTCCCTCCAGGAATTGCGCAGTTTCTACTGCCAGTGACTGAGCAGCCAATTGGCAGTTCCCTTCAAGAATTGCACAAGTCTAGCTGCTAATGAACCCAACAGCCAACTGGTAGTTCCCTATGGGAATTGCGCAAATCTAGCTTCCAGTAACCCCAGTAGCCAACTAGTAGTTCCCTCTCGAAATTGTGTAGATTTAGCTGCCAGTGACCCCAGTAGCTAATTGGCAGTTCCCTCTGGGAATTTCGTAGATTTGGCTGCCAATCTCCCTGGCAGTTCCCCAGAAAAATTGCACAATCTCCGCCCATTGGCCCCTTATGCAACCCGACCCATTCCTCTGGAAAATTGCGTAAATTTGGCTGTCTAGCCCTTGGTGATTGTTCATTCCAGAAAATGTGCAGAGCATGCCTGCTTGCCTTCCAGTAGCCCAGACTATGCCTCCCAAAATTTTTGCAATTTTTCCTCCCAACTGAGCTAGAACTTGCAGTCAGTATCTGTCAACTCAGATCATATGTATCCATCTTACAGTGACTCTTACGCAGTTTTCATCAGCAATTTGCTGGATCCATCATCCTACATCAAATCCTTGTTTCCTCTCCCGATCACCCGCATTTGAATGATCATGTGTCATGGTAGACTAGGAGGTTTTGGATTTGATGTCATCACGTCATGAGTGATTGCAGGTATAGGTACACCCACAAACATGTCAAGATGACGAACAAGATGAATGAAGGGAGCACATGCAGCTGAACATGTTCACCAACGGATGAATGAGTGAAGCATGTGAAGTGGACGAATACAATGAACATGCACCTTCGCAAATAAGTGATCTTGTCAAGCCTTCCAACATGAAAGCAAGGAACAACATGCTAAAGCTTCATCAAGCGAACCAAGGACCATCGAAGACTCCGCACACTTTGCCATGTGGAGGTGAAGCTATGGTACACCATGAAGACATCCATCAATCAACAACACTCTAGCTCGACATGCACTCCGTCAACAACAGACATGTACTAGCATTGTCATGTCAATTTATGTCGAGTCAAGTCATGAGTCATGTTGCCCATATCTCCACTATGGGCTTGTTGTCAAACAATGTGATGTAATGTGGAAGTCCAAGAGACCCACTTGTTGAACATAGAGTCATGTAAGTTGGAAAGTCATGGAAGTTGAATGGTCGTGAGGGTAGTCGAACAACCACAATGGTTAGTTTCACCCTTGGCTATAAATACCCCCCTCATTTTTACATGAGAGGATGTTTTTACCTTAGCTCCTCACACATACCCAAGAGAGTCTGTAATATTTTATTTGAGGAGTAAGTAATGGCTCCAATGCCCTGCTGATGGGGTTAGTGATGTATGGTGTAACAATGTATCTTGGAACTTTCGCTTAATTCAGAAGCCTCTCAACAAGCTAGCACATTTTCACACATGTATTGTATTTGTTGTAAGACCGATCTTTAACACTTGTAATTCATGTTTCTTTTAACCATGTGTTCTAAATATAAGATGATTCATTTGTTGTAATGCATAATTTATTAATGGAAATGTGTTTTATATGTTGTTAATGTTATCCCATCCGTGTCGACTGCTCTGACAGACATCAGACAGACCTTTCACATGAACCTTGCTATAACAACCATTGCACTTGTTTCGGATTGATATGTGAGACTTGTACGTGTTAAATTACCTTGTATGTTGTGAATTCCGCATCTGAGTGGACTGCTCTACTGGAAGCTATGTATGTCCTTTGTGTTGTGTGTTCCTAGCCAAGTTGGGACTGATCCCTTTCAACCTGGAACTCACCTTCACCATTTCCCCTCACAGTAAAAGAACCATTGACACAAATACACTTACACTCACCAGGCACGTGAACCTCACTTCTCGAAGACAAAGAGAACCACTCTCCTGTGCTAACAAGCAAGAGTTGAGGTAAATCCTTAAGACAATGGAAACTGGGCCATCATACCGGATGAGACTCCCACACCAAATGATGTGAGGACTCGTTGGGACTTCATACTAGGGTGATCCCCTGAATGTTGGTGGGTCCAACACCATCAACAATAGCTAATCCTTCTTGTTATCAAATGTTGATCTATTATCTTACCTTATGTGACTATATATGAATCTTTCATAAACTCTTCTTTCATCTTATGCACATATTGCTTCCTCTGGATCTTCTATACATAGTTTCTTCATATAGAAACCTTAGTTTCCATCCACCTCATATTCTCCATCAGGACATATTATGTTGATTTCATCTTATCAGTATGTAGAAGAGTTCAAGGTACATTTTATTCATACCTTCATGTATCAATCATAAGGAAGAGTCCTTTATTCTTCAAGCATGCTCATGAGATAAAGCATCGAACCATTCTATCTGCAACTATAGGATGACATGAATTTATTTATCAAATATATCCATACCTTTTCCTTCTTTTGGTCATATAAACTTCCCTCGATAAACTTCCTTTCCTTGCTTGAAGATGAAAATACTTCAACCAACTTGACATGCTTCACATCTTTTTCATCATGCCATCATCCTTTTAAATTATGGATTCCACACAAGGTGGTAGGTAGACTACCTATGAGACACTTTCTTCATCTAAGTAGAGATGAACCTTCTAACAATTATTCCAATGGAGGATCTTGATGATCCTTATTCTGCAAATGTTTTTCTCTAATGATTATGATGGAAAATGATCTCTTTCTCTTCCTATCTTGCTAGATAAATTTCTTCAATCATTCAAATAGTTACTTCGGTTATTCTCCTATGCTTTCAATGAAGATGTCATGAGCTTCTTCATTTCTATCATGATGATTGCTTATGATGCCATCTCATTCACTTCTACAATGCATCCTTTCATACTTGTGATTATTTCTATTTTTACTTGCTAACCTCAATGCACTTGAAAATAGATTAAGCATGTGAGAGACCTTCTAATAGTGGAGTTCTATCACTTCTTCCTTCTTTGGATTCTTATTTTCAGGTTATTCTACTTCTTGGGTGACATGGGCTTCTTTTCTTTCCTTTCTCTTATTGTTTTCCTTCTCAAGTTTAGGAAAATTCCTCTTGAATTTTATACATATCGATTATCTTTTGAAACTTTTTTTCGAGGTTTGAACTTTCCAAATTTCCATTTTCTCCTTGCCATTGTTGCATATGTTTGTGTTTGTTCATTTGATCCAACATTGTTATTCACCTTTAATATATATAGTTTCTTCATTTTTTATAATGACCATCAATCATTGAATGGGGTAGTTTCCTTTCTTCCATAAATAATTGATACAAAGTTGCCTCATTCATCAGGTAGTGCATTGAGCACAATGGTGGTCATTTCATGATTAAAAATTATTTCTCCATGCTCTTGTAGTTGATCTCTTATTTGAGATACCCTCATAAGTCATGAGACTAACCCTTCTTCCTTTGATACCTTCATCTTGTATAGTTATGTTCTTAATGATATAATTTCTCCTGTAGTGGTTACGAAGAAAAATTCTACCAACTTTTCATAGATCTCTTTTGTTGTCTTCAACTTTGCTACATAAGGGATGATACAATGCTTGACTAACTCTATAATTATTCTTTGAGCTCTTATCTATCCTTTAATGTACTTTATAGTTCTTGAGATTTCCATTTAGGAGGCATAGTGATTGATCCCATGACATATTCACTAGGTTCATTTTATATGAGGATCAAATCTATTCTCTTCTTCCACGCAAGGTTTTTCGATAACCCAAAAAGTTTGTTGTTCTCCTTTCAAAAAGAATTCATTGTATATTGAGACATAAAATATAGAATACTGAATTGTCAATTGAAGATGCTCCTTTGATGATGATATCTTCAACTAGATTCCTTCTTGATGATGTTGAATTCCACTACTTCTTTGAAATTTGAAGATGCCTCCTTGATGACGATGGCTTGATGATCTTCTTCAATGATGTTTGAGATGTGATCATTTCTTCAATGTGAGGGAGATCACTTTGAGGATTAAGTGCTCTTTCTTGCTTCCTTTTAGTTGATGATTGTAGAATGTGTAATATTCCCAAGAATGCTTCAAGTGTAGATCCCTTTGAATGGAGGTAGGGTCTTTGAGGTCTTATTCTTCTTCCAAGAGTTGTGATGATGTGATCCTTGTGATGTGATGGATATTCCTCCTTGATGCTTCTTAGTTTTCCTTGATGATCTCCTTCTGCTTGTCCCTTATGTATCTTTCTTCAATTGGATGATATTCAAGCTGCCTTTCCTTGTTTTAGTCAGCTTAGTTCTGATTCCATGTTGATAAATCAAGGGAAGCTATATTAGGGTGATTTCTCTTAGTTTTGATAACTGCTTGTGATGTTATTTTACTTACCTTTATGTATTTGCAATTAAATTATTATTGTGTTCTTATCATAAAAAAATTACTAAACTATGAAGATCAATGAGACAAAAGGCCACAAAATGTAGGTTGGTAGCTAGGGCCAAAACCTCTCCTCTTGAGAGGAAAACATGCAAGAATTATTCTCTTCTTATAGAATCTTCAAATGATGAATTCCAAGGCCTAAGACCAAAGACAAATATCCCTTGAAGGCCAAGTCAACCTATCCTTGATGAACTTGCCCTTCGCAAAGTCAACCCAACTTAAAAACTTCTCCCTTTGCAACAAATTCTGGCTCCATTTTTGCAACTTTGTGGCCTCTTAGACCTGCAATTTTTGTCCCTTTGTAGTCACTGCAACTTTGCGCGTGTGACTATTTTTAGGGAAATGTTAAGTTTTTTTCTTCTTCCACTAGGCTTTCTCTTATCCTCTAAGGTACTCGACCTCTTTCCTTGATCTCTTTTCTTCCAAAATTAGCACAAGATTTGGAATAGTAGTGGGATTAATTCCATTAGTGTAAGAGTGATCCAGGTCGATATTGGTGGCCACCCGCCAATTCCACTTGGACCCCCACCATTATTTCTTTCAGTTTTTCAGTTTCCTTAATTGTAGCACAATTTACTATTTTTAGGAGTTTTTCGGGTCCTAAACTTCCGGAGTCATTTTGAGGCCCTAAACGACGTTTTTCTGGCAATCTATCGAACAATTTTCTATCTAAAATTTTCTTTTCAATCGTAGTCCTCAGAGAGATATTTCCAATGGGTTATCATGCACGTCAAATGGAGATAATATGACCAAGTCGCGACCCCAGGAATTTGCCTGTCCAACTCACCCCAATGGGGCCCATAAACTCTTGGTGTTACATTTCCTCGGGTTAGGGTTTTGTTTGTTTAAGGTTTGCTCTTATTTTTCAATAATAAAAAAGCCCTTGAGCCTCATTGTAATGTAGTTCAGAGGCATGTAGCTACCACATCTCTTCTTACAGATAAGCTACCATTGCCTGATCTAGTCTTATTTCCATTCTGTTTGTAAGCATATTTCAGTATTTGATATTAATGAAATGAAGTGTTATTTCTACTGCATCTTTGTATTTATGGTTATATCTGTAATTCGTTTGCTTCCTGTTTAAATCTGGATCAAAGAGGAGCTTCACGAAGGATATCCACCATGTGGTCTCAATATTCAATCAAATTGATAGAATCTATTTCAACATTTCACTCGTTGGCCACTTGTTTTCTACATATTCCTTCAAATCAGATATGCTCCATTTTGAATATTTACATGCCTGTTCAATTCAAAGAAAAAAATGGTTATTAAAATTCTTTAGTGATCCTTGGGGACACAATTTTTTGATCACACTACATATTAGGTGGAAAATTCAATACAAACCCTACATCAGTGAGATCTCACATTCAAAATCAATTCCAAGAACATTTAGAATATCTTATCCATAAATTAAGTTTCTTATATATAAATCCTTAAACTAAAAAATTCACATGGAGTAATAAGTGGAGTTGACTAGGCCATATTGCTTCCTGGTTAGACATATTTTTAATTTCAAAATTGTTTTTATCCCCAAAAAAAATATATTGGTTAGCTAAAAAATCCTCCCTTGGATTAACTTGGATCGTAGGGTGATAGATCTTGATATCCCAAAAAGTATTGAATTCATGCCACTACCATTTTGTTCTTATCCGATTTCAAAAAACTCACCAAACTTCAATAATCTAATAAAGAAGTTTTGGAGCAAGTGGGTATTTGACAACCTAGTTATGATATGGGAGAAATATTTGAAGCACTTGAATCTTGAAGACAACAACATTACTTCCTTATGATGCCCTTTCTTCATGACAACAACTTATTGCAACATCAACATCCTTTCTTATACCGTATGAATCCATGTCCAAGACATACATTACCAGGGTTCACCTTTTCTAGCATACATATCAGGGTATTCATACATTCTCCATCGGGATGTCATAGCTATTCTTTCTTGTTATCAAATGTTGATCTATTAGCTTATCTTACGTGAATATATATGAATATTTCATAAACTCTTATTTCATCTTCTTCAAATATTGCTTCCTCAGGATCTTCTATACATAGTTCCTTCATCATAGGAACCTTAGTTTCCAACCACCTCATATTCTCCATGAGGTCATATTATGTTGATTTCATCTTGTCAATATTTAGAAGAGTTCAAGGTACATTCTATTCATGCCTTCATGTATTATTCATAAGGAAGAGTCCCTTCATTTTCAATCATGCTCATGAGATAGAGCATCCAACGATTCTATCTGCAACTATATGATGTCATGACTTTGCTTATCAAATATATCCATACATTTTCCTTCATTTGGTCATCTAAACATCCTTTCCTTGCTTAAATATGAAAATACTTCATCCAACTTGACATGTTGCACATCTTTGTCATCATACCATCATCCTTTTAAACTGTGGATCCCACACAAGATGGAAGGTAGACTATATGCGAACAGGGAAAATTTTGGGTGCTAATATTCGCAGGTGGGGTAATTTTGCATGTGTTTTCCAAAAAAAAATTCACCAATTTCCATGTTTTCTAAAAATGATTCGTCTAAATTTTATATTATCAGATTATTTTACCTTAAAAATCGTAATTTTTTATATAGACTAATATAAAATAACTAGAAATATAAATATTTCTACAAAAATATCCTTAAACATATAATAATTTGCATATTAGGGACTTGTAATATTCGCCAAGGTTTCTAAACTTTAAGATAAAATTCCATCCTTAAATTTTCCTTGTCTGCAAGACACTTGCTTCTTCTATGTAGAGATGAACCTTCTAACAATTATTCCAATGGAGGATCTTGATGATCCTTATTTTGCAAATGTTTTTATCTGATTATGATGATGTATAATGATCTCTTTCTCTTCCTCTATTGCTAGATGAATTTCTTCAATCATTCAAATAGTTACTTCAGTTATTCTCCTATGCTTTCAATGAAGATGTCATGAGTTCCTTCCTTTCTATCATGATGGCTGCTTATGATGCCATCTCAATCACATCTACAATGCATGTTATCATACTTGTGATTCTTTCTATTTTTACTTGCTAACTTCATTGCGCTTGAAAATAGATTAAGTGTGTGAGAGACCTTCTAATAGTGGAGTTCTATCACTTCTTCCTTCTTTGGATTCTTCTTTTTAGGTTCTTCTACTTCTTTGGTTACATGGGATTCATTTCTTTCCTATCTCTTATTGTTTTCCTTCTTGATTTTAGGAAGATTCCTCTTGAATTTTAAACATATCGATTATGTTTTAAAACTTTTTTTTCGAGGTTTGAACATTCCAAATTTCCATTTTCTCCTTTCCATTGCTGCATATGCTTGTGTTTGTTCATTTGATTCAACATTGTTCTTCACCTTTAATATATTTTCTTCATTTTTTCATAAATACCATAGATCATTGAGTGGGGTAGTTTCATTTTTTCCATAAATAATTGATGCAAATTTGCCTCATTCATCAGGTAGTGCATTTAGCACAATCGTGGTCATTTAATGATTAAACATTAGTTCTTCCAGCTCTTGTAGTTGATCTTTTTTTTTTAAAATTTTTTTATTTTTTATTTTTTATTTTTTCCGAAGAAAAAGCGATCTTTTTATTAAGAGAATAAAAAGATAGATTGCATATGCTGAGCATTTCCAAATTTGCCAATTGCTTTACAAAGCAATCAAAAAACCAAAAAAAAACTCCTTTTGTCTTGTGGACCACAGAAAGCAGAGCAGTTTTGCTGAAGATAACAGCTGCAACAATATAGCCAAGCCTAAAAAACGACCTTGACCGAGGAGACAGTCAACAGAAACATGTAGAAAACGGACATACAGGTCTTTGGGTCTCCTCAACAGAGAGGAAAACAACCCACAAAAAATAAGTAAGAAATATAATAGAGTTTAGTATAAATAGAAGTCTGAGATAATAAGTCTATGCATATAGATAAGAGATATAAAGATAGAACAAAAACATCAGCTGAAAGATTAGTGAATAAGGCGGCACATCTGATGCATGGATCATTCCATGGCAGTCTTCCACTATTTTCCAACCTCCCAAAGCTTGCTGCAAACCTTCCTTAGAAAGCTTGTCCGCGTCATTGTTGCTGTCCCTGTAGATATGACATATGGAGAAAGAGTTAAAAGATGACTTTAATACCTGAAGTTCTTCCAGCATGGGTTTCAATATTTGGTTTTTGCAAGAACATTTTCTGTTAACCCAGTTTATGACATTGAGGGAGTCTCCAAAGATCTGAATAGTGAAAGTGTTTCTTTGAATAAGCCAACATAGAAGCAGTTTCAGGGCTGACAGCTCGGCAAAATTATTTGTTCCGGACCCCAAACCAACTGATGCTTTGAGGGAATGATTTGCGTTGATACGAATAACGATTCCTGCACCTGCTATGTTGTTTTGGGAAGCTCCGTCAAAGAACGCCCAAGGGATACTGTCTTTGATTTGCACCGTCTTATTTTGGATTTGTGGTCTTTTTTCTTCTGGCTCTGGGATGGAAGAGAATATGGAGACAGCTTGGATGGCTATGACAGATGGCTGGGTTCCCTGATCTTGGAAGATAGCTCCGTTCCTAGCAAGCCAGACTCCCCAACAAATGATGGGCGGGAGGTTTCTCAGGTTCCCATTCGGATAATGTTGCCACCAATTTGACCAAGCCTCGTCCAGATTCCCATTACCCCACTGAAAAGATTTGTTCAAAAGCTTTTCAACCTCCCTCCAGATTTTTGCAGTTTCCAAGCATTGAAGAAAC
This sequence comes from Pinus taeda, assembly GCA_000404065.3. Classification (NCBI taxonomy): domain Eukaryota; kingdom Viridiplantae; phylum Streptophyta; class Pinopsida; order Pinales; family Pinaceae; genus Pinus; species Pinus taeda. The sequence goes on from APFE030101025.1 coordinate 16,645, forward strand.
AAATGGTTTATTGATTCCTCTTCTATTTTACAGAGGGGGCACCTCCCAGGACCATACATAAATCTAGACTGGAGGATATCCCAGGAAGGAATTTTCTTTTTGAGGAGGCACCAGAGAAAGAGTCTGGCCTTAGCTGGGCATTTGAGTTTCCAAATCTGTTTTGCCCACCACTCTGGTTCACCCCACCCTTTCCTGGATTGAATGAACTTGTATCCATCTTTGGGGAAATAATCGCCAGTTTCTCCATGAGCTTGTAGTTGATCTATTATTTGAGATACCCTAATAATTTATGAGACTACCCATTCTCCCTTTCAAACCTTCATCTTGTATAGTTTGGTTCTTAATGATATATTTTCTTCTACAGTGGTTACGAAGAAAAATTCTACCATCTTTTCATAGATCTACTTTGTTGTCTTCAACTTTGCTACATAAGGGATGATACAATCCTTGATTGACTCTATAAGGATTCTTTGAGCCCTTGTCTCTCCTTTAATGTACTTTTATAGTGCTTGAGATTTCCCTTGAGGAGGTTTAGTGATTGATCCCATGACATATTCACTAACTTCATTTTGTATGAGGATCAAACCTATTCTCTTCTTCCATGCAAGGTAATTCGATGACCCAACAAGTTTGTCCTTATCCTTGTAAAACAAAGTCATTATAGATTGAGACATAAAATATAGAATACTTACGTGTCAATTGAATATGCTCCTTTGATGGTGACATCTTCAAATAGATGCCTTCTTGATGATGTTGAATTCCACTACTTCTTTGAAAATTGAAGGTTCCTCCTTGATGATGATGGTTTGATGATCTTCTTCAAGGATGTTTGATATGTGATCCTTTCTTCAATGTGAGGGAGATCACTTTGATGATGAAGTGATATTTCTTGCTTCCTTTGCTTGATGATTGTAGAATGTGTAATATTCCCAAGAATGCTTCAAGTGTAGAGTGCTTTGAATGGAGGTAGGGTCTTTGAGGTCTTATTCTTCTTCCAAGAGTTGTGATGACGTGATCCTTGTGATGTGATGGATATTCCTCCTTGATGCTTCTTAGTTTTCCTTGATGATCTCCTTGTTCTCATCCCTTATGTATCCTTCTTCAATTAGATGATCTTCAAGCAGCCTTTCCTTCTTGTAGTCACCTTAGCTCTGATTCCATGTTGAGAAATCAAGGGAAGATAAATTAGGGTGATTTCTCTTACTTTTTATAACTATTTGTCCTGTTATTTTACTTAACTTGATGTATTTGTAATTAAATTATTCTTTCACTTGATTATTATTGTGTTCTTATCATCAAACAACTACCAAACTATGAATATCAAACAAGAGGAAACAAAATGTAGGTTGCTAGCTAGGGCCAAAACCTCTCCTATTAAGAGGAAAACCCATAAGAATTCTTCTCATCTTATAGAATCTTCAAATGATGAATTCCAAGACATAAGACCCAAGATAAAGATACCTCCAAGACAAATTCAACCTCTCATTGATGAAATTTTCCTTCCAAAAGTCAACCCAATTCAAACACTTCTTCCTCTGTAACAAATTTGGGCTCCAATTTTGTAAATTTTTGGCCTGCTAGACCAGTAAATTTTGTCCCCCTGTAGTTATTGTAACTTCGTAAGTGCGACTATTGTTAGGGCAAAGTTAACTCTTTTTCTTCTTTCACTTGGCTTTCTCTCATCTTCTAAAGTACTCTACCTCTTTCCTTTATCTCTTTTCTTCCAAACTTCGGCTTCTTTCTAGGAGTCTCCAATTCGGCTCAACTACAATAATGATGCCCTAATCTCCGCATGTGTGAGATGATGCACCAAGAATAATCTCCAAAATGCTTTAATTGTTCTTCCTTGATATATTATGTTCTTCACTATTTATTAGGTTTTTTTTCATTGTAATAAAAGTTGATTAGATCCTTCTCAAATGAGGTCATGGTTCTCTTATATAGAGGCTTCTTGGATACCCCCAATAGACGGACTTGACATCTCTTGAATGTTGACTTGATTTTGAAGGGAGTCTTATGACAACTTTTGACATGCAATAATTCTCTTGACATGATAAAATATGTCCAATAGGGTCTTTTACATATTACAATGACTCTTTGACTTCTTGATTTCATGACAAATTCCTAGAAGCACTCAAAGGGTGCTTGACCTAAAATTAATTTGACCTTGAGCATGAAACCCATGCTACAAAAATAATAATAATAGTTTTTCTTTATTTTTACAATATACAAGAATCAAGAGTACATTTCATGTTTATGAATATTGAACCTAGTTACCTATTTCAACAAGCAAAAGAGGAAAAGGATATAGTAAAGGAAAAATGAGAAAAACAATAGCTTCGAAGCTCTCAATTCAGTGATTGAAGAAGGTGAAATTCTTGAAGCCGATGTGTACAAGATCTAGGATAACGACATGAACAAGGCACAAAATAGTAGAGAAGGATAAGGAAATGGTAACACAAGTAATATTAGATCCTAAGCAAAAGGGATATAGAAAACCTAGAAAAGGAGGCAACTCAACTCTTTAGAAAGGGGCTACTGATACATCATGTAGGCAATGAGGGTTATCTCCTAGAATTGCAAGGGATTGAGGTCATAAAAACAGTTGGAGGAAGTGAAATATTTGATCAAGAAATAAAGACACTTAGTTCTACTACTCTGACGGACAAAAATGGGGGACCAAGAGGTCATCCAAAATTAGCGCAAGATTTGGAATAGTAGTGGGATTCATTCCATTATTGTAAGAGGAGCTTCAGGAAGGATATCCACCATGTGGTCTCAATCTTCAATCAAATTGATAGAATCTAGTTCAACATCTCACTCATTGGCCACTTGTTTTCTACATATTCCTTCAAATCAGGTATGCTCCATTGTCAATATTTACATGTATATTCAATTCAAAGGAAAAAACGATTATTGGAATTATTTAGTGGCCCTTGGGGACAAACGTTTTTGATCAAAGTGCCTGTTAAGTGGAAAATTCAATACAAACCCTACATTAGTGGGATCTCACATTCAAAATCGATACCAGGAACATTTAGAATACCTTGTCCATAAATTAAATTATTTATATATAAATCCTTCCACTAAAATATTCACATGGAGTAATAAGTGGACTTGAATAGGCCATATTGCTTCCTCGTTAGACTTATTTTTAATTTTAGATTTGTTCTTATCCCAAAAAATATTGGTTAGTTCCAAAATACTCCCTTGGATTAATTTGAATCAAAGGGAAATCACTCTTGGTATCCCAAAAAACATTGAATTCATGCCACTTCCGTTTTTCTATTATCCGATTTCAGAAAAGTCACCAAACTTCAACAGTTTAGTAAAGAAGGTTTATAGCAAGTGGGTATTGGGAAGCTTGGTTATGATATGGGAGAAATATTTGAGGTACTTTAATTTGGATAAAACAATGGGCTCGAGACTAGCAATCGAAAAAATAGGGAAATATACAAGCACATTAAAAAAAAATAATGGTAATTATACAAGATAAGATGGAGAATGTGTTAGTGAAACATTATACGTTGTAATAAGAAAGAGAAAAATTCACAGCATATCATAAATCTATCAAAGAGGAAGAAAATGTTTATCATTTAAAATACTTAGGCATTTAGGTTAACTGTTGGAATTATATATAATATATATATATAATATATTATTATATATATATTATATAAGTTTAAAAGAGTTTGGTATGGATTTTGTATCTATAAAGAGAGAGAATTATTATTCCATTAATAAGTTTATTTTAAAGAGAGATTCAAAATTCATTCATTTTCTAATATGGAGCTAACATGTAACATTTTAAATATTAATAACAAGAAATATTATTTTTTATAGGGAGAGCCTAATGGATGTATGTTTTCTACTTCTAATA
>APFE030101029.1:25668-51764 GCA_000404065.3 Pinus taeda
AGGTCTTTGTACCTCTTCTTCCTTTGGAAACACTCCAGTATGTTGCTCAAATCTCTATTCTTCTATCAGCATATCAATATGTTGATTCAAACTCAAATAACTCTTGAGACTCTCAGCTAGTCTCTCCTTCTCATCATCTGTTTTAATGATGTCTTTCAGCACTTGTCCACTGTAGTGAACTAATTCTTTCCTAGTTTCTTTGTCATATTCTTCTTCAAAACTTATATCTTCTTGAAGGTATTCTTTCACATCTTTGACAACTTTAAAAGACTACTGATCTTCTTCCAAACCTGAAATCATACACAAATCATTAGTTTTAAAAACACAAGACCTTCTGGTCTCACTTGATGCTTCAATCATCAAGTCTTTTGGCTATTTCGAATCATTCATATGATTCAACTCCTCTAGCTCTTCAGCACTTTGAAAAAGTAATAGTCTACTTTCTGGTTCACATATCGAAACTTCAACATCTTCTTCAACATCTCCCTTTTGTTGTACCTCAACTCTTTCGAGTTTCTATGTCTCTAGTTTGGCATCTAAAATCTGTTCAAGTTCCCTTAGCTCCTTTATTATCTGCATGTTCACTTGTTGATTCCTCTTCTCTTGTAGCCTCTACCACTTCACTTTCTTTCTCATGACATAACCATGCTTCTGGTCTTCTTCATTTCTTTGCAGCATCTCCATTAACACTTCAAGCTGAACTATTCTCTCATCCTTCTCCCTCTCATATTCCTCTTTGCTTAACTATCTTTGTATGCCATTTTCCTTGGCATCCTTCTCCTTTTGTCCTCTGTTATGATCTCTTTTAGAACCTCTACTGTGACTATCACTAGTCATCATCCTCTCGATCTCTCTGAGTTCCTCACTGCCTTCACTATGAGTTGCACTAAAGCCTTTTCAAAAGGAAGTCTTCCCTACTGCCACTTACCTCACCAAGCTCTCCTCCCTCAATCTTTTGGCAAGAAATTGGTTCTCTATCTCTAGAACCTCCTCGTGAGCAACACCTTTTCTCCTTCTAGGCTTCTGCAATATTTCATTCTCTCTTGAGAACACTTCAACTGTCCTCCTTATACAATCTCTATTGGAATTCCTCAAGGTTCTGCTATATTTTTCTTTCACTTAGAAACTCTTACCACCTTCCTTTATCTCTTAGAAATTCTACCCACATCCCTTGTGGAATTGCCTTTTTGGAGTTGCAACAATACTTTTGCTTCAATGCAAAGACTACAAATTTTCAATCTTCAAATCCAATTAAAATAAAACCATATCATCTTACCTTCAAGATCTCTGCCTGATATTGTCCTCCCATTCACCCTCACTTTTGAATGGACTATCCTTCCCACTAGCCTTCAGTTGTATCTTGAAACTCTATTACTTCAAAAACTTACAAACATCCCTCTGACAGTTTAACTACTGTAATCTTGCTATAAAATTTCACTCATTCAATATCTGCTAATCATTAGGAAAATTTGCATACCTTCACCTACCTTCAGGATCTCACCATTACTGCAAATCTATTTCAGCAAATCTTTATGTTTCCACTAAACAAATTCTCAATATTCAGCTACTATCAATCAGATTTAGAATGTGATTCTTTCTTCCAATCCTTCGGCTTGATCTTGGCAAAGCTTAACTATCAGCAACAATTTCTCCTTTGTTGAGTTTTCTTCCACTCAAAAATCCTTAACAATTCCTTGCATTACTGCTTCTTAAGGCTTGATCTCCTTCTGCTGAGATGCTTCATTAGCTGCAACTATCAATCTTCAACCTATTATTTATCCAGTAAAACTCAAATTAGAGTTAAATAAAACAATTCCTGCATGATTTCACAAGCAGTCTCCATTGACCCTTCACATTTGAGTCAATCTCCATTCTCTAGACATTGCTGTGGATTCTTTATGTTCCTGCAATCTCTCCTTAATTCTTACTCACCTGCCTCTGAGAACTTAACTGTTCTTCTCCATTCTCCCAGATTTACTCTGCTTTCTTTGCTATCAGATTAGAATTTGATCTCCCTTGCCTATATACACATCTTTCCAAATATCTCTGTTCTAATTTCTTTCAAAGAAACTTTCATACATAATTTCTTTCTTCAGCCTTATACCAAATGGTTCATTTATAATTCATTTGAGGCATCATATGGCAATTTTTGAGGTAAAAAATTGTTGATTTAGCGTCATGCCATTTTATCCTATTCTAGACATAGATACCTTTCTGATGGCATAATAATCACCTCAATTGGAGTCCATATGCAAAATTTATGTCAATCAAAATCTCACCTTATTTTCACCACCATAATTTGAGAGGATGCCACATCATCTCTAATAACACATGGAAAATGGGCTTTACATATGATTATAATGAATAATACTCTAAAATAGTCAATATTGTAACTCTAACTAAGAGTTGAGGTAGTCAAACCTAATCACTAATAGGTTGTTGGGTTGTGTTATAACCAAGGCACTAGGAGGAAAAGGGGTTCCATTATTTTCAAGTTTTCCTTTCTCTATAGATGAAAAAAGTAGGTAAGCGGTATAGGGAGAGAGCACATAAATAGGATTTGTGTACTATAGTAGCCCACAAGCCATATATGCCATACTTCCTTGTACTCACGACTATTTTATATTTAGCGAAAGAGAGGATAGCAACCTCACCTTCCAACTGGGTTTTCTCCCAAAAAGGTTTCAGATGTTATATTTTCTTTCAAATATCATTTGTGAGTTTTTATTTCATTGTTCTATATTTTCTACATAAATTCTAATTTGCATGCATATGCAATAAACACTAATTTATAGATCTAGAAATATAAATATAAATAAACCATAATAGCATAGGTTTTGGATTTATAAGTACAATTTATTAGATCCATTGTGAGAAACCTTCTAGAAGAATATCAATAGAAATTTACAAATAACATTTGATCTTATAATTTAAAACTAATGACTTCCTCATAATACACTGACTTTCTCTTAATCTTTACTTTTTTACTACAATTATTTTTTCTTAAATATATTTCTCATAGTACCTTAATAATATTTCCATTTTGGAGGAGTTTAGGCCTCTCCCTCTTAAACATTTGGTGTTATATCAAACTTAATTTAATCCTTTAACTATGATTATCAAGTATAATTCGTCATAAAATGATATCATGGAGTTACAAAAGTATAGTAATATAAAACGAAATCCTTTCCTAAATAGAATTCATTGTAATAATTTCTTGTAATATATTATAATTTCATGATTGCAATAGAATTTATTATTAAATTTTGTAATAATTGGTATTATATTATAAATTGTGTGGAGTGATGGGTGGAGCATGTCTCTTTGATCCTAAGGAACATAAATGATATAGATAGCTTTCACATTAAGTATTTCCTAAATTAATGAGTTGAAGGCATCGGTGAAACTCTCAAGCATTTAGTAGGTTACTCAATCATAACATATCCCATGTTGTTATCACTAGATATTAATCCCACGTTATTTGGTTATTTTTACTGGGAAAACTTCTAAAATAACAAAAAACAAAGAATATTAGTAAGAGAGAAATTTCTCTAGTTATTCACATTAGTCTCTTTCCTCCATGTGAAGCAAAAGCCAAATGAAGAGGTAGATTGTGTGGAAAACAAAGAAACTTCCTTACTTTAAAGGAACGCCTAGGGTGAGAAAATAGAAAATTATCCCACCTCCTCCTACTATAATAAGGTCATAAAATCAATGCATCAGTATAAAATGCCATTTCATATGGCATTTAAGAGGAAAACATTCACCAAGAACTTGTCACCTCATTTCAATATGAAGAATCCGAGAAATAAACCTTAAGGGATCTCTTCCAGTAGTTCATTATAATTCCATGAAGGGATACACCATCCCTCACACTACTTTGATTAATCTGCTTATATGTGAACATATAATTCTTGGACAAGGATTAATGCTTGCTATTCAAGCCAAATAATTAGAGCTAGATTTGGGACGCGTGATGAGGAATCCAAATGTCCTACATACCAATTTTTATTTGGCATTGGTGGTATTTTATTTTTCACTCATGTAGAAAGAAAGAAAGGAAATTGACAAATTAGTGTATCTATAGAAGCTTAAGCCAAGAGAAAGAGAAAATATGTCTCGCAACAATTATTTTTTCGTGTGTGGTGATATCAAGGGGTTTATGAAAATTTTATGTCACTACAAATAATATTGAGCAAGACATGCATCTCTGTATCATAGTGTCTACCAAGGGGAAAGGAGGAAGAACATCTTGGCTCAACAAAATCTTCATGAAAAATTGAATTGTGAACAAAATGTGATGAAGTTTGGGAGCTACAATTTTGAGATTTTAGATTCAAATTGTCCACAGTCTCCATTTTTCAATCTATGTTTCGAGTCTATAACAAGACTCATCTTTAGGACTAATATGGAAAGAGAAGAAAGTAGCGAGGTAATAAATATGGGAGAGATGCCAACAAAGAGGAGAAGAGTTGACCAACAAATCTAAAGGATAAATAGAACTCTAGAAAGCTACAAAGACAAACATGACAATAATTAAAGAGAAATTAAATATTTAATTCATTTACTTTTATTTTAAATAATTTCCAATTTTTATTTTTATTTCCATAAGTGATTTTGATTTATATTGAATTAATTCTTTAATAAATTATTTATATTAATTTATTGTTAATAAAATAATCCAAAATACTGTAGTTTTTATTTTTATTAAGAGAAATATTTAAATAAGTATTGTTGTTGTTGTTGCAGTAGTACTACTACAAACAGAGTTATTAAAAATCCTATTACCAATAAATGCATTAGATACTAATAATAAACTTATAGTAATTTATGATAAACTTATTAGTAATTTATTGTTTAATATTATCTATATTTGATAATGTAATAACTATAATGCTAATTAGATTATGAATAATTTCAGTTTTTTAATTATTTCTAATCTAATTATCATTATAGTTATAATTACCTTATTAAGTATAAATAATATTAAACCATAAAAATATTGATAATAAACTTTATTATTAATATCATAATGGATTTTATTAGTAATGGGATTTCTAATAACTTTGCTTTGTATACTAACAATAATAAAAATATTATTGCTAACATTATTTTAATATTTCTCTTAATAATATAACATAATTATTTGGCTTATTCTATTTAAGGTAAATTTATATAGATAACATATTAAGAATTATTTGAATATAATAAAATCATTATAGCAATTACAAATTAAATTTAATTAATAAAAATTAAAATAAATTAAAATAAATGAATTAAATATTTAATTTCTCTTTAATTATTGCATTTGTTTTTATAGTTTTTCAGGGTTTTCTTTATCTTTTAGATCTGTTGGTCGGTTCTTTTCCTCTCTATTGCATCTCTCCTATATTTATTAACTCGCTACTTTTGCTTCTTTGCACATTAGTTGTGAAGATGAGTCTTGTTATATACTTGAAATATAGATTGAAAAATGAAGACTCTAGACAATCCAAATCTAAAATCTCAAAATTCTCACCATAGAAATCTCTCCCATATTTATTGCCTCACTACTTTCGCTTCTTTTCACATTAGTTATGAATATGAGTCTTGTTATAGACTCGAAACATAGACTGGAAAATGGAGAGTGTGGACAATCCAAATCTAAAATCTCAAAATTCTCACCACAAAAATCTACGAACACAATTTTGTCTTTCAAAAATGGAAAAAATTGAACTCATATCTGATTATAATGTTAGGTACTCTATTAGAGCAATGTACAACATAAAACACCCTCTTATCAATAGTGGAAAATTGAACTCATATTTGATTCTAATGATAGGTACTCTATTAGAACAATATACTACATAAAACACCCTCTTATCAATGGTAACGAATTGAACTCATATTTGGTTCTAATGTTAGGGACTCTATTAGAACAATGCACTACATAAAACACCCTCTTATCAGTAGTGGGAAATTGAACTCATATTTGATTCTAATGTTAGGTACTCTATCAGAACAATGTACTACATAAAACACCCTCTTATCAATGGTAGCGAATTGAACTCATATTTGATTCTAATGTTAGGTACTCTATTAAAACATTGTACTACACAAAACTACCTCTTATCAATGGTGGCAAATTGAACTCATATTTGATTCTAATGTTAAGTACTCTATTAGAATAATGTACAACATAAAACACCCTATTATCAATGGTAGTGAATTGAACTCATATTTTATTCTAATGTTAGGTACTCTGTTAGAACAATGTACTATATAAAACACCTTCTTATCAATAATGGCTTGTCCTGTAAATGATATCAACCTAGTCTATCCACATGAGTTTCTTGACCATTCAAAAAATCTTCCATTCTGACTCAATAATTTACATCTCTTGAAGAAACTAAAACTTATATCCTTATTTCAATTATATCTTCATACCTCCTAAATATTTATTGTAATTCTATTTTTTATTTTTAGTATTTTATTACTCTTTTTTTTTTGGCATAATACCCTACATATATATTTAAATAATTTTTTAAGATATCCCAAATTAATTTATGTAATTTCTTTTTCTTCCCGAACACTGATACATATAGTCCGCTTTTAACCATGGCCATAAATACGTACTAAATTGGCATTATTAGAAAATTGACATAATTAATCAATTTAGTATATAAAGTGAAAAAATGTTAAATATATAAAGTGATTTTGAATGACTTCCCAACCTAATGTGTACTCTCAACTAATTTATAATTTAAATTAATGTCATGGAAAAAGGATTATAGAACACAACTTCACTAAGGATATAGAATTTCAAGTATATTATTATTTATTTTTTATTTTATGTTTTGTTATAATATATATATATTATATATATATATTATATATATATATATATATATGGTTTTTTTAATTTAATATGATAGAAATGTTGTAATGTTTAACATTTTGACTTAATTAAAATTAAAATAAAATAAAAACATAAAATAATTTTCTTTAGTATAGTAGAATTGTTGTAGGGTTTTGTTTAACATTTTCACATTCTACCTCATGCTTTATTTCCATATTATTCGTAATCTAAGTTTTCTTCCCATGATATTTTTCTCTAATGTGATCTATTTAAAGGCTAATAATTAAACCATTCGAGATTGAATCAAGCACCAAGTGACGTTAAATCTCTTTCTTGAAGTGCTAACCTCTTTTAGATTGAAAATCTATTTGATCCCTCACAGTGTATGATAGATTTTAATTTTTATAAATATAATATTTAATATAATATAATAGTTATATTTATTAATGTTTATTTGATATGTCTAAAAAGAAGTTTTAACTTAGGTTTATATCTTTTTCTTTACATAATTGGTTGTTGTTTATATTCCAAAAAAAGATTGAGGAGGCTAAGCTCCTGAATTACAAGGCATTATGCCCGAGAAGCAAAGCAGGAAAACACTATAAGGGAGACAAAATTCCTCTTTGCTCCTGTCATTTCTGACTTTTTGAAAACCTGGACAAGTATAGATTCTAGTGAACTGGAATAACAAGAAGTAAAATTTGCAGTGAATTCTTAATCTATGTTAATGTGGCCGATTTGGTGCGTTGTAGCTTCTTCAGGCTTGCTATTGACATCAGCTTTCCTTAGGCTTGAAGACCCAGTGTTGGGAGCATTTCTTTTCTCCATCATAAACTCCATAACGTTGATGGATTCCTGGGCATGGTTGCATCTGTTGGAGAGATTGTTAAACTATTCCTGAAATGAAGAAACTCGATGGAGGAAAAGATTTATGTCTGCCTCATGCTTCTCGCTGGAGATTTGGGTATGAATGTCGATTTTAGCATCCAAAATCTTCTAGTGAGCACGGAGTTTTTCCAGCTCCGCTTGCAGATCGAAGCAGTGGAGACAGTCTTCACTTCTTTCCATTGCGATAACACAAGCTATTAGGATGGCTCTGCTAAGGTGTAGATCCGACGAGCCTGGGCAAAGTGAGCTTGGGGGATGAGAGAAGAAGAGGAGAGAAAGGGGCTGATGGTTCAACGTAGAAGAGTGGGAAGCTACCAACGGGAGCAGCCAGGAAGAAGGGAAGATGCGATAATGAGGGGAGGAGAGAATGAATAAGAGGGCGAGATCGAATGAGGGGAAGATGAAGAGCAGAGAAGAAATCACGAGAAAAAAACAGGGAGGGTCATGGGGGAGGAAAGGACTAGGAAGAGCAGCATGGGCGATGGGACTAAAATGAGAAAAGCAGATCGAGTTCAGAGATCTAGCTGAGTGGTCATGATTTTGATGACTGACAAGGTGGATTTTTGCGGAGTTCAGGGCTTGAAATTTCTTGAAGACGCTACGGGAATCTAAGCCAATTGATTTGCCACTGTCCATTCTGAGCATTGAAATGAATTTGATCAAGGTAGATAGTGTTGGGATTCGACATTATTACAGAGGAGATTGCCTATGGTTCTGCTACATGCTCAATTGGCACAAATGTCAACTTCCTTGTTAAGAGTTCGAAGAACATAGAAGAATTGAAGATCAGTCATTTGATGAGCGAGAGCTTGACACGAGTTGATGGCTTGTTGGAGAAGCACATTAGAGGCATTTCGGTTGTGGACCATGAGACTGATGATGGTTGTTGAGTCATCAAATATCATTGCTTTGTTAATGCCCAGTTTTTGAAGTTGGATGAGCCCCTGATAAAGAGCTAGAGCTTCTGCCCTGTTGTTGGAGAGAGGGCCAAGCCCCCATTCATAAGTGATTTTAATATCTCAGTTAGTACTGTAGATGACTCAACCTACCCCTCTTGTTCTAGGGTTAGATTTGGAGGCTCCATCGAAGAAGAGATAGTGGGAGTTTCTATTGTTGAGCCAAGTTCAGAACTCCTCTTCTTTCAATCTTACTTCCCACCTATGTTTCGAAGTGTTGAGTTGGCTGTTGATGTTACTTCCACTCTGATTTCTATTAATTTTATCCAAAAAAGAACCTATGAAGTACCTTTCTTCAACACAAAGACCAGTGATATCAATTTGCTTTTGATTTTTAGCTGAGATGGTTTCTAAAGTAAGACTCTTTGCCTTGTTATAAAGCTTCCTTGTGATGGTTTCTTTATCTTTGAACACCATGTGGTTTCTTGCCAACCAAATGTTCCACGAGAGGTAGTAGGGAAGGGTATCCCAAACCCTTTTGATTGTGTTGTTATTTTTTTGTTGCCATGGGTCGCTCTTCTTCCAAATGTGCAGTACTTCTCCAATGGAGTTATGGGGATCCCAGGGGAGAAGGTCGTTGAACAATATTTCTCTCCAACAGGAAGTGGCGAAGGGGCAGGCAATAGAAATATGTTGGATGGATTCTTTAGTTGCTAGGTAGTTTGGGCATTGGGAGGGACCAATTATGCCTCTTTTTTTCAAGTTGTTAGAAGTGAAGATTTTCCATTTTAGGAGAGCCCAAATGAGGAATTTAATTTTTGGGATGGCCTCAAACTTCCAGATAGTTGTCCAATGATTTGAAATTGGTGTGGAGTATTCACTATTACAAATATACTGATGGGTAGCTTGAATTGTGTAATTGGACCCCGAAGGATCCCATCGAAAGCTGTCGATATCATTTTTTTTAATAGGAGCAATGCTATGGAGGTGAGCTTGGAGAATAGTGAAACTTTCCTTAAGGTCTATGGGAATGACAAGAAAAGTCCATCCCTTCCAAATCTGAGATTGGGTATCCCATTGGATGGTTTGATCTAGATAATGAAGCCCTATGTTGTCAAAGAAGGAAAGAATTTGATCAGTTCCAGTTTGGTTGTTGATTGGCTGCTGTACCATAATTTTGTCTGCTCTGATTTTGATATTGGTGCCACCCCTAAGAACTTTAGAGATGTTTTGGGCCAGAATGGAGATTGCTTTCTTGCAAAATCTCCAGATTTTGGAGCAACCTCTGTTGGGGATATCACTGTCCAAAAGGTATTGTCTTGGAAAATTTAGATATTTGGCCTCCAACACTCTTTTCCACTAAGCTGAATGGGCGTTGATGAATCTCCAAACGATCTTGCCACCAAAAGTGAGATTTAGGAACTTGGGTGATTTGATTCCTAGTCCTCCATGATCGTGGGTTTGAATGATCTACTTCCAACTAACAAGATTGAACTTCTTTTTTTCATTTTTTCCCCCCTTGCTAAAGGAAGTGGCGAAGAATGATTTCCATTTTATGATGGAAAATGGCAGTGCTTGCAGAAGCATAAATTGGTATAAGGGAAGAGAAGATAGACCTATTTTCAGAAGAACAAGGCGACTTGCTGGATTGAGCCACATGGAACCCCATTGCTGCACTTTATTTTTCATTTTATTTATGATGGTATCCCACACTTCATTTTTCAGAGGACCAGCACTCACTGGCATGCCTAGACAAGTGAAGTGCTCCCAATCTAAATTACAAGGGACCCCAAAGGTGTTGGCGATGTTATGAAGGACTTGAGCTGTAGTTGTTATAGACATATTTGGGCACTGCAACCCCAATCACATACGTCCATAAAACAAGGGCCTCTAAACCCCTAAAAGTGTTGTTTCATACCCTAAAGGATCAAGGTCAACTGATTACATCGTTTCCCGGAAGTCCTCCTTGAAAAACTACTCAGAACTGGTCAAAACTAGACCATACAGATTGCTCCATGCTGAGGGTGTGATGCATCTCACCTACTACACACAAAGGGCGTGATGCATCTCACTTCCTACACACAAAGGGTGTGATGCATACTAAAAATCCCTTCTGTAGGGTGCGATGAGTGAGAGCAGACAAATGGCAGAGGTAGTTTGCTAGGTGGAAACCTAGAGAATCTTCTAGAAACTCCTCATATGACACTTGCCTCTTTGAAATTCGCCCAGGGATAAGTAAGAGATCATGAAATCTCCAAGTGGAACCAAGAACTATTAGTGAAATGACACTAATCAAAATCCCAGAAGCTAACTCACCCTCCTGCAAAAATCTATATATCGATCCCTCATCCTAGAGATCCAGAGGCGGGAATTTTGTATTTTGTAAGGAAGTGTTGTTGGTTTCTTTGTGAAGCTTTGTATTGTTGGGTGATCTAGCTTTTCATGAGTTGAAGAGGGCTTTCATGCTGGGAGGATGGCACTGGTTCAGACAGATGGGTTGTAATCCTCTCTTCTAATACTTCTATCAATAAAGCTATTTGAGTTTTCCTCCATATTATTGTATATTTCTAAATCTTGTATTTGTGTATGCATTTGTATGCTTAATATACATCTGATCCTATATTGTTTATGGTTATAGATCTGTATGCTTTGATGGTATTTTTCTGCTTTCACTCTACAGGTGTTCTTTGAAGTGGGACAAGTGAGAAAGGAGTGGCGAAAGCTCTATCAAAGGAGAGAGGAAACAAGCAAGGAACCAAGCAAAAGGCCGAGGTTGGTGCTTTCTGCTTCTCTCTTATCTATCTCTCATAAAGGAAAACACAAGTTGCTTTAAATTGTTTGTTTCTAAGATAGCTACCCGCCTTAGTGGAACTAGCAGCTCTGAATAGACACTAGTTTTCCCATAAATAGGAGTGTTCCAGCCATAGATGCACCTTTTGAGTTGATTAACCATACCTCTTGAGTAGCTCATGTATTTGTCCAAGAGGGCTTTAAAGCGGCAGGCTATAATGTTGGAAGATCCTCTTATTAACAAAGTATCATCAACAAATTGAGAGTGATTTATGTTTTTGACTCCATTCTTGAATTTAATGCCAGAAATGAGACCGACTCTCTGATTGTGGTCCAAAGCTTTACTAAAGGATTCAGCCATCAAGATGAATAGATAAGGAGAGAGGGGGCAACCTTGTCTTAGCCCTCAAGAATATTGGAAGGAAGGTCCAGGTCTGCCATTAACAAGAGGATAAATCCAAGGGCCAGAAATGCAAGCTTTGATGAGATCAAGGAAGGGCGCAACAAATCCTATTTTCTTTAGAACAATGATGAGGAAGGAATGCCTGACTTTATTGAAGGTATTGGCTAGGTGTAATTTTAGAATAAAACCTTTTTCATTTCTAGATTGGCTGGAATGAATAGCTTCTTGAACGAGGAGGATAGAGTCGAAGTTTTGCCTATTGGCCAAGAATCCTCCTTGGTTTTCAGAGATGATCGAAGGGAGAAGAGGTTTGAGGAAAGTGGCAAGGATTTTGGTCAGGATTTTGTAAGAGGAATTGCAAAGAGAAATGGGTCGAAATCGGGAGAAAGATGAAGGGTGGTTCTCTTTGGGAAGAAGGGAAAGATGGGTGGCATTGGTGAAACCTCCAATTTTTCCCTTACACTAAATCCATTTTATCATTTTGACTAGATCTTTTTTAATTGTTCCCCAGTAAGCTCTGTAGAAGCATATTGGGAAGCCATCTGGTCTAGGAGCTTTTTCCGGTTGAAGAGTCCAGATAGCTTCTCTTATTTGTTCTTCTTCAATCTCCTTGAACAAGCTATCATTTATATCCTTGCTGATCCCAGTAGGGAGATATTGCAGCAAATTTGAATAATCTTCCTCCTCTTTTGTTTCTATTAGGAGAGCGTTGTAATGATCTGAAGCTGCCTTTCTAATAGCACCTTGAGTGGTTTGAATATTTCCTTCTCCATCAATGATATATGTAACATTGTTCCTAATTTTCCGAAACCATAGCGTGCTTATGAAAGAAAGAAGAGTTTTTGTCTCCTCCTTGCAGCCATAGCTACCTTGATTTTATTCTCCATTTCTGCTCCTCCTCTCTGTTGGCGTGACAAAGTTGGAAATAGAGTTCACTTTCACAGTCCTTGTCTTCCTGTAGAAGTCCTCATTCCTCTAATATGTTGTGAATGTTTTTCAGTTTGGTTTTTATTTCTTGTTTTTCTTTCTCAGGCTCCGTGTAGCAGTTTTTTGCCCAATACTTTCAAGTGTATTTAGTCATTTTTAGCTTATTTTCCCATATGTACCCCGGTGATTCTTCTATGTGCTGACACCAGGCTCTTTGAATAATTTCTTTGGAAGCTAGGATGTTGTTCCACAGGGGGTTGTATTTGAAGGGGATGGGCCCTAAGGGGCAGCGGGCTTCGAGGACAAGAGTAGTGGGATAGTTATCACAAGTAGAGAAGGGAAGGATGGTGGTGTAGGCATTAGAAAAGGGGGAGAGAAACATGACATTCACCATAATTCTATCCAGCCTCTCCACAATATTGACTTTGCCCAAACTGCGATTGCTTCAGGTCAACCTTCGATTTTTTGGGACAATGTTAATAAGATTGTGATCCTGCAGGATGGTCTCCAACTGTGTTATGTAGGGATTTGGATTGAAGCAGCCTCCTCTTTTCTCATTTGAATGTAGAATGAGATTGAGGTCTCCCCCAAGAATAATACTGTTGTTTTCTTCTTCTTCTATATTTGCTTTGAGGGTAGCCCAACACTACTCTTTATCTCTATAATAGTTTGGTGAATAGATGTTATAAATGACTATCCTTTGGCTGTCTCTAATGTTCTCTACAATGGTCTTTATCCAATGCTAGATGACCATGTCTGTTATGAGATTCCATATTATGTTATTCCATAGGGTTGCGACTCCCCCAGAAGCGCCCCTTAATTCGCAAATGCTGCCATTGTACTATTTTTGTTGACTAATGAATCCTTTCATTTCTTGTTGACTTTGTTTTATTTCTTGTACCAAAAGAATTCCAGGTTTCTCATGATTTATAAGATCTTTTAAGGAAACTATTTAGAGGGGTGCCCTAGTCCCCTACTATTCAAGGAGAGAACTTTCATCATTGAGTATGAGGGGTACAGAGAGTTTCTCGCCTTCCTTGCTCCTTGTGTATAGTTTATTTTTTGTATTGTCCAAAGATATATGACTCTATGGGGTTCTGAGTGCCCATGGCGATATCCTTATGAGCGTTTTCATTTCTCTGTTGCTTGGCAGACTTCATTCCTAGCCCATGCTTTTTTGTGTGTCCAAAGCTGCTCCATGCTCTTTCAAAGTGCTCTTGGTAAGCTTGGATGAGGGAGTATCTTGGGATAGGGAAGAGGAGATAAGCAGGGGGGGGTTAGATGCATCAGCTTGGGGCAGGGAGGGGGGATTATCTTTAGGGGGGGAGAGGACAGAGAAAGGATTAAAAGATGAAGGAGGAGGAGGAGGATGGGGCAAGGGAAGGGAGGAGTTAGTGGGGGAAGAGAAGGAGGGAAAATAAGGATTATAAATGGGAGGATTAGAGATAGGGGTGTTTTGGAGATGGGGGTTGTCTACCTTTTCTTAATTATTTCCCATTGCTCATCTTGTGAAACATTCTCTACATCAACTAATTTAGTACAACAGTTGGAAAAGTGGCCATATTCGTGACATAAATTGCATTTGAACGGGATCTGTTCATAGTCCAATTGCTGGATATGAGTCCAATCATCCACTTTGAGCTTGATGGCCTCAAGAAGGCCTTTGCCTAGATAAACTCCTACGCATATGTGAACACAAGCTTGCATATTATCTTTCATCTCACTATGATCAATGAATCTCCCAACAACATTCCCAATAGCTCGAACCGATTCGTCTCCCCAATAGTGGAGGGGAAGGTGAGGTAGCCTAACCCATACTGGAACAGCACTCAGAACATCCAGCTCTGGATCAAAATCTGGAGTCCATTTGTTAAGGTCTAGGCCTCTGGAGTCCATAAAATATGGTTAATTTCTAAAGATTATATCTTTGTCATCTCTTGACTCGAAATGGAAGATGAAATACCCTTTCCCACATAATCGAATGGAGATTTTGCCTTGAATTTTATCAGCCTAGTTTCATTCTACCCATCTCTGCACTGTCTTCAGAGATCACCAGACACCCATAAATTGTCCAGAGACACCTTGATCAACTAAAGAAATGGCGACCATGCAAGGTAGTGTTGGAGGGAGATTGACTTCTTGCAGTACATCGAGCTTCTTCACAAATGTAGAGATTGTTGGGCGTGGTCATTGAGGAGGTAATGACTTAACCAGAGCATAGAAGGCTTGCTAGGTGGTGATCGCCTCCGGTGAAGCTTCCAGAGGGGCCATGGCTGAGAGGTGAAGGCCAAGACAAGTTCAGAGATGGCTTGACCTAGCGAGATCAGGGCGCACGTGATCGTTGCTTGACATTGAAAACTCCAGAGTTCTTAATTTCATAGGTTTATATATCATACATTATGATTTTATATATATATATATTATATAATATATATATATATATCCAAACAATTTTAATACTCCATTTTTAAATAATTTATATTTTTTTTATTTCAAAAATAAATAAATAATTATGTATGTAGGAATTTTTTAGTTTAAAACAAAGTTTTAACTTATGTTAGTATCATACAGGCTCATATGACATTTTTTTGTTCATATGACATATATATTTCATTCTTGCTCTTTGTTCTATGGTAGAGATGTTGTAATGTCTTGTTTAACATTTTGAACTCCAACCCATGGTTTTTTTCATGGTATTCTTAACCCATTGTTTTTTCCATGGTATTCTTAACCCATGATTTTTTTCTCATGGTATTCTTCTCTAATGTGGTATACTTAAATGCTAATAATTAAACCATCCTAGATCCGTCTTAACTTCTGATTGACTAAGTGTTGAGAGGGATCAAATATTTCTCTTCGGGTGCAAACATATATTAGAGTGAAAAGAGATTTGATCACTCTCATCCCTTTGTAGATCATCTAAACTCATTTACTATAAATATTAATACAACCACATTAAAAATATTAATGTGGGGTATATATCTGTAAGCTTCATAAATATAAGAAAAAAACTATTGCAACAAGAAGAATTCCTTATCAATGCACACATTTCCCTGATTAACCATGAATAAAAAGGTTATGGGTCAAATTTAAGTTGAGGAAAAAAGGAATTACACATCTTATTGTAAAATGGATCATTTTACTACATAAAATTTCCTTATATATTAATTCCCCATCTAATTAGAATATGAACTTATTAGAATTATAATAACCTCAAATCCCTACGAAATTGGTGGGGTGGCGCGAATCTAATTTTTTAAATTTATTAAAATTCAACGCAAACTAACAAACTCTATAACAAACGTTGATAAGCACTCAGATGAAACATAAGCTGAGCATATTCTCTTGAGAATCAATCTAGACAATAAATAAATAAAAATAAAAATAAAAAGTTAACAGATCATCATCCACCGTAAGTTGAAATAGAGAGCGAAAAATGAAATTATTAAGCCACACGTTGTAAACATTTTGACTTCCAATTTTTTTAATAAATATGATAAATAATATAGTATAATATAAATTTTTTTTGCCAATGTTTATTTGAAACATGTCAAAAATAATTATAATTTTATGTTTATACTATACATGTTCATATGATATTTTTTGTCTATCTATTATAAATATAGAATTATTTTAACAATATCATGATATAATTTGTAGCTTTATGTGATTTTTGGTTTTGTGAACAAATATAATATGTAAGATAATATAATGGTTGTATTTATTAATGTTTATATGACATATGTCTAAAAAAAAATTAAAACTTATATTATGTAATATTTTTTAAATTAAGTAATCTAACTTAAAATACAAAAATGGTACATTTATTTTTGAGATTAAATCTTAGATTTTTAATTCATAATGTTATTGAAATATTTAACGATTATTCAAAAATTAATCCCTATTATTCATCTAAATATATTCAATATATTTTAAATAGAATTACTCTTCATCCGAACTTAACTTTTTAAATAATTATTTATAATTAAATAAAAATTAACCTTATTTCTGAAAGAGCAAGTTATGTCTCACTATAAGGGTCTGAAATTTTGCATATATATTTTCATATAGAATAAAATGTATAACCACATTTAAGATTTTAATTTATGAAAAGTTATTTAAATTATTTCAATAAATTTCATGAAAATTAAATCTTATATTATTTATTTAATCAGATTTCAATATAGAGTATGAATGATAAATCTCTACCACCCACTAATACTAATAATTATTGTGCCAACACTCAATATGGAAGACGTGTTCTAATGTCTTTGTCTTATCTTTTCCTACCATGTTCTATTATGTAAACATTTTGAATCAATCAAGTTACATAAAAATAAAAATAAAAATTAAACTAAATTCAAAATAAAATAAATTTAATTTAATATAAAAAAATGTAAGTAAAGTTTGTTACAATACTATGGATTAATATTATGGACCAATACCGTTTTCCTAAACAATTGTAATTCATTTGACTCCCACATTAAATATAAGTTAAATGTTGCATATATTTTATTTTAATTGATTTGGTCACACATCTAACAAATTTACACAAATACTATGAATTTATACCTGCATAATACAATGTACCAAAAAAACATATAATATATATATATATATATACTATATATATATTTAAATATTATATATATTTGCGTGTGTGTGGGGCGTGGGTGGGGTTGGGGGGAGAAATATAATCTATATCTATATATAAAGGAAGATATATTTTTCTAGGCTTTTTTGAGAATCAAATAAAATATAAAAAATTTTACTTGAAAATGATATCATTATTATCTATTTATTATTCTTTTCAGCATACTACATGAATGATAAAGTTCTGGCATTCTCGTATTTATTTATTAATTTTTTCAGCATATTGTATGAATGATAAATTCCTATCATACTAATACCTAAAAATCCTAGTAAATCTGAGTATGAAAGAGATGTTGTAATGTCCCATCCTATCTTTTCATATCTTGTTATGTAAACATTTTGATTTGATGACATTACATAAAAATAAAATAAAATTGAGTTTAAAAAAAAAATGGACTTTGTTACAATACGATAGATTCATACCACGAGTCTATACCATGTTCTCAAACAACTGTAATTCATTTGACTATGTAACTTTAAATATAAAAGTTAAAATATTACCTATATTCTATCTTAATTTGATTTAATCACACATCTAACCAATCTACACTAATAATGTGGATTAATATTATAAGTTAATAGCATAAATTATCAATAGCATATGAGCCCTATATATATATATATATTTGAAGAGAGTGTCTGATAATTAAATAAAATTTATAAAACCCTATTTACCTGTAAAAACAAAAGTAAGGTATCTCATCTACATCAACGCTCTCAGAAATTTCACATATCCAACAAAATGGGAGCCCTAGAGATTTGATAGGAAAAATAAAAAATAAAAAAATGAAGTAATGTATTAGTGTAATACAATTTTTGATTTGTTAAATAATTATTTCATTTTTAATCAGAGATTAAATATTTCTTTTAGGTGTAAGTTTCTCTTAAAGTGAAAAGATTTTGTAAAGGAACGTCATAAGGCATAAATTCGAGAAGCATCATGACATATAAAATCATTGAAGATAAAAATTAGTAAACAAAATCTTATTCAGCTGTCTTAAATCATAAGCAACAGTTTCATGTGAGCTATTAAATCCTTGAAAGTGTCCATTGCCAGTGGCATATATCTGAAATGAAAGTTCATTTACCACCTGAAATTTGAGAATCATATTCTGTTTTTTTGTCGAGCATAACCATACCAATTTTTAACATACGAAACTAAGAATCACAATTTTAAGGTATCTCCTTCCCGAAAATTGTGAAAAGAAATTCTAGGCATTGTCAAATTTAAATATTATGTTTTATTTTTAATCTAATTGTTTTATATTTAAGAGATAGAACAAAAAATTAATTTATTCCAAATATAATGAAAGTAATAACTTCATCTATAAGTGTTCTTCTCCCTATTTTCTTAAGAGAAAACATTTAACTTCAGAAAATATTAAATTCAACGTCTATTTTAATAAAAAAAACATTATACTATTGAAATGAATATCTATTTCCTGATATAAAATTATCAATTAAAAATTTAATTATGAATCGACATTGGTTGAAAGCATTCTAATAATGAATGATGCCACATATAAGAAAGGTTCAATGTAACAAGTAAGGAGATTATCCAAATGAATATCCTTTATTGATCAAAGCTTTTTACAAAACATTCACATAATTAAAATTTTATCAAATTCGAAATTCAAAAAAATTTCTTTCTGTCTTAATTACATGAAATTGTTACAAAGACACTCTGAAATTCCCCCATTTTTACATAAAATAATTGGAACATGATCACTCTACGAATTGGAATTTGAGTTTTCCAACACAAAATTTGTCCATTCCTTTTCTATGGAAGCAATTCCCAAATCTGAAGCAAGTTGTCATAAGTCAAGGTCTCTAGCCTTATTGCATTCAATATATAGCAACAATTTTTCCAAGTCTCCTCAATTTTCATCCTCCAGATACAACTTCACAACTTCCTAGTAATGCTTGTTTGCTCGGTAATGGCTTGGAAATTGTTGCTTCTTTTTTATCTAGGCCAAGTTGTACTTTGCATATAGCCATGAGCTTTGAAAAAATTGCAAGGGTTTGGTTGAATTATCCATAGAGGGAATTTGTCTTTCAAGTCTATCAAATCTACAGTATTGTAAAATAATTTTTCTAAAAGCAATTTATGGGAGAAAATTTGTTGAACTTCTTCAAGAACTTGTCTCTAGTGTGACAAAGGCCAGAGGTAGAATCATCTCAGTTGTGTGTTGAAAAGGACAATTTAGAACAACATTTATCAGGTTTGCAAGAATTAATACAAAGTTCCAATGTAGATATTGCATTTATTAAATGAGAATGTGAAGGCAAGGTGCAAGAACTTATAACCCAAATGGATCTGTCAAACTAGCGACAAGAGGCATTATTGTCCACATTATTTGAAGATTTGTTTAGTTTGATTTGAACTCTATCTAAACATTTGTTTATATTGATTTGCACTTTATCTAAGAAGAAGTCATATATCTTAATTTATTCCAAATATAATGAAAGTAATAACTTCATCTATAAGTGTTCTTCTCCCTATTTGCTTAAGAGAAAACATTTAACTTTAGAAAATATTCAATTCAACGTCTATTTTAATAAAATACCTTATACTATTGAAATGAATATCTATTTCGTGATATAAAATTATCAATTAAAAATTTAATTGTGAATCGATATTGGATGAAAACATTCTAGTAATGAATGATGCCACATATTAGAAAGGTTCATTGTAACAAGTAAGGAGATTAACCAAATGAATATCCTTTAATGATCAAAGCTTTTTACAAAACATTCACATAGTTAAAATTTGATCAAATTTTGAAATTGACAAAACGTTCTTTCCATCGAACTGCACGAAACTGTTACAACAAAGACACTCTGAAAATGCCCCCATTTTTCCATAAAATAATTGGAACCTTATCACATTACGAATTGGAATTTGTGGTTTCCAGCATAAATTTTGTCCATTCATTTTCTATGGAAGCAATTCCCAAATCTAAAGTAGGTTGTCATAATTCAAGGTCTCTAGCCTTATTACTTTCAATAGATTGCAATTGCTTTTCCAAGTCTCCACAATTTTCATCCTACAGATACAACTTCACAACTTCTAGTAATGCTTGTTTTTTCGGTAATGGCTTGGAAATCGCTGCTTTTGTTTTATCTAGGCCAAATTCATCAATTTTATTCCTACAGATACAACTTCACAACTTCCTAGTAATGCTTGTTTGCTCGGTAATGGCTTGGAAATTGCTTCTTTTGTTTTATCTAGGAGAAATTGTACCTTGCATACAACCATGAGCTTTGCAAACATTGCAAGGGTTTGGTTCAATTTTCTGTAGAGGGGAGTTGTATTTGAAGACTATCAAATTTGGAGTATTGTAAAACAATTTTTCTAAAAGCAATGTATGGGAGAAATTTTTTTGAACTTCTTCAAGAACTTGTCTCTAGTAGAATTGAAGGAAAAGGTAGAAGCATGTCAGTTGTGTGCTAAAAAGGACAATTCAGAATTAATACAAAGTTCCAATGAAGATATTACACTTATTAAAAGGGAATGTGAAGGCAAGGTGCGAGAACTTATAACCCAATTGGATCTGTCAAACAAGCGACAAGAGGAATTATTGTCCACATTATTTGAACATTGGTTTAGTTTGATTTTCACTCTATCTAAACATTTGTTTAGCTCAATTTTCACTTTATCTAAGAAGAAGTCACATATATATCCAAAAGACAGAATAATCAGCTGCGAATAAGTCATATATGTATGTAAGTGTTTGTTAAAAGCAATGTAGAGAGCTATGTAGGAGTCTCTTTCTCAGATTCAGCCAGTGAAGCTAGACCCAATACCAATTCAAAGTTAAAGCCTGAGATTTTGAATATAGCTAGAGTACAAGTTTGAGCAAGAGCCAAAGCCAAGTCATAAGATCTGAAACCCATAGGCACCATATTAAGCATGTGGAAAGTAAAGATAAAGAGCTAGCTGATGGGGCCATCAAATAAAGAAGAAAGGTATGATCTGTAATCATACCTGGAACTAATTATTAAATATGGACAATAATGGCACTCCTGTAGTACAGTAGCCATAAAGGGTTTCCTAGAGATCATTTTTACCATATGCATGAAGGTAAATGGGCGCTGTCGTTGGGAGGATGCAGCACTTGCTACAAGAAGCAAACCAATGATGGAGAAAAATGCTACGGTCAATGGACACAACACTTGGTGGAGGAATCTTAATCCTTGTTGCCAATACCAGGCTTAAATTTTAATATCTGTAAAGTCTCGTTTAATAAAGAACTATTATTGTATGTAGAGAAACGACATTGTATCATTGAATCTCCTTTTATTGTTTGATTTTTCTCATTGATGTAGCATAATAGAGAAGAATAATCATGCATTTAGGCACAAATTTAGGTTTGTTTTTGGGCCCTTCATAGACCTATATTTAATGGATGAAACTGGTGTTTTAATATGCACTTAGATTTAACAGAGCATCATATTAAAAAAATTTATTAACTTGGTTTCCTTGCTTCTCCAAACCATATTCTAGCAACATTGTCACTTGGTTATGAAATTCGTTTGGAAAGATTACCCTGTCAAATTATTTTTTTTATCAGAGCAAGCTACATGCTCTGTGAAAATAGAACAGATTGCATTCCATTGTTATGTGAAAACATTTGACAGAGAACGAAAAGAAAGAGGAGAAAAGTGTATAGTTTTGTGATGTGAACACTGCAAATTATCAAAAATTGGGCAACAAACGTGAAGGTATCTCAGGAAGCTCAGAGGGATGCCAAGGCTACAATTTCCAGGGGAAATTTTCTAGCAACAGTGAGAAAAACAATAGTAAGTCAGAATTATTTTTCTATATTACAGTAAAAAGAAGCAAAGGACTTTAAAAAATTTACTTTGTAATGTTGGAATTTAAACGAAATGATTAGAGAAAATATTATAAATTGGTTGAGATGCAAAGAGAGGGGAGGAGATTTAAGGACAACCTAATAGGAAGGTCTTGGAGCAGAATATTTCTCACACCTGGTGGAGAGGGTAGGAGGGACGACCTGACAGGAAGGTCTTATTATAGAATACTTCTCACACTAAGTGGTGTCTAAACTACGAGTGGGAGATAGGTGAGGTGGTCTTGGAATAGAATGTTGCCCACACTGGGTGGAGAAGGTAGGAGGGATAGCATGACAGGAAGGTCTTGTAGAATAGCGCCCACACTAGGTGGTGTCTAAACACCTATTGGAAGGTAGGTGACTATGATAGCCTAGAGACGAGGTCAAGAAACAAAACCAAACCAGATCTGGGGAAAAGCCAAACCAAAGGGTCTAACAAACACGATTGTCCACATTATTTGAACATTTTTTTAGTTTGATTTGCACTCTATCTAAACATTTTTTTAGCTTGATTTGCACTTTATCTAAGAAGAAGTAATATAAATGTCCAAATTATTACTAGTTCCCTTCACAACAACATAATTGTGACAAAAATCCATCAGTTGTATTCTGCAGTTCACTCAAGTTTTGTGAGGAAGAATACCTTCAGAAATGTAAACTCCACCATCACTTTTGCACCATGTTGATTCTGATTTTCACTACAATAACCCATCTGCACATAGTTCAAGGTTGCTACTGAGTATGCTTCTCTATTTAGGGGATATTTCAGTGTATTGTTATGTTGCTGAAGGATGAACACGTTTAGAGTAACAAAGGTAAAATTATAATATTCAGTGGAGGTTGCTAGAACAAGAATAAAAAACACAAGATATGGAACAATTGATAGTTTTGCAGAAAGATCTTCAACAAAAGGCAGAGGCAGAAGCATCTCATTTGCATGATGAAAAGGACAATTTAGAACAAAATTTATCAAGTTTGCAAGAATTAATACAATGTTCCAATGCAGATATTGCATTTATTAAAAGGGAATGTGAAGGCAAGGTGCAAGAAATTATAACCTAATTGGATCTCAAACAAGCAACAAGAGGCATTATCGTCCACATTATTTTAACATTTATTTAGCTTGATTTGCACTCTATCTAAGACGAAGTCAAATATATATCCAAAAGACAAAATAATCAGCTGTGAATAAGTCATATATGTCTTGAAGGGTTTGCTAAAAGCAATGTAGAGAGCTATGTAGGAGCCTCTTTCTAAAATTCAACCCATGAAGCTAGACCCAAAACCAAGTCAGAGTTAAAGCTTGAGAGTCTAAATATAGCTAGAGCATAAGTTTGAGTAAGAGCCAAATCCAAGCCACAAGATCTGAAACCCACAGGCCCTAGATTAATTATGTGGAAAGTAAAGGTAAAGAGATAGTTGATGTGGCCGTCAACTAAAGAAGGAAGGTCTGATCTGTAATCATACCTGGAACTAATTATTAAATATCGACATTAATGCCACTCTTGTAGCAGAGTAGCCCATAAATGGTTTCCCATAGATCATTTTTACCATATGCATGAAGGTAAATGGGGTGCTGCTATTAGGAGGATGCAGCACCTATTGCAAGAAGCAGACCAATGAGGGAGAAAAATTTTGTGGTGAATGGACACAACACTGGCTCAAGGAATCTAAATCCTCGTTGCCAATGCCAGGCTTAAATTGTAATATCTATAAAGTCTCCTTTAATAAAGAACTATTGTTGTCTGTAGAGAAACGACGTTGCATCATTTAATCTTCTTTTATTGTTTGATTTTTCTTGTTGATGTAGTATAACACAGAAGAATAATCATGCATTTAGGCACAACTTTATGTCTATTTTTGGGCACGTTCACAGACCTGTATTTAATGGACGAAACTTGTGTTTTGATATGCACTTAGATTTAATAGAGCATCATATTAAGACTGTTTATTAGCTTGGTTTCCTTTCTTATCCAAGCCATATTCTAGCAGCAATGTTACCAGGATATGAAATTTGTTTGGCATGAGTACCCAAACAGATTATTTTTTTATTAGACCAAGTTACGTGGCATATGAAAATAGA
Source organism: Pinus taeda (assembly GCA_000404065.3). Taxonomy (NCBI): domain Eukaryota; kingdom Viridiplantae; phylum Streptophyta; class Pinopsida; order Pinales; family Pinaceae; genus Pinus; species Pinus taeda. Next base: position 50,003 of record APFE030101029.1, read on the forward strand.
ACAGATTTCATTCCATTGATATGTTGAAGCATTTGACAGAGAAAGAAAAGCAATAGGAACAAAGTGTAAGTTTTGGGATGTGAACACTACAAATTATCAAGACCTGGGCAACAAAGGTGAAGTTATTTGAGGAGGCTCAGAGGGATGCCAAGGCTACAATTTCCAAGGGAAATTTTCTAGCAAAAGTCAGAAAAATAATAGTAACTTAGAATTATTTTTCTAGATTACAGTAAGAAAAAGCAAAGGAATTTAAAAAATTTACTTTGTAATGTTGGAACTTCTTAAACAAAAGGATTAGAGAAAATATTATAAATTGGTTGAGATGCAAAGAGAGGGTAGGAGGAAGGAAAACCAGATAAGAAGGTCTTGGAGTAGAATATTGCTCACACTGGGTGGAGAGGGTAGGAGGGACAACCTGATAGGAAGGCCTTGTTGTAGAATACTACTCACACTGGGTGGTGTCTAAACCGCTAGTGGAAGATAGGTGAGGTGTTCTTGGAATAGAATGCTTCTCACACATTGGTGGAGAGGGGAGGAGGGACAGCCTGACAAGAAGGTCTTGTAGAATACTTCTCACACTAGGTGGTGTCTAAACCTCTATCGGAAGGTAGGTTACTATGAAATGCTAGAGATGAGGTCAAGAAAAAAAACTGAGCCAGATCTGGGAAAAATCCAAACCAAAGGTTTGAATAAACACAATATTTTGAGCTATAACCACAGCCAAAGGCATAAGATCTAGTCACCACAAGTAGGCCCATTGAAGGGGAAGAGAGGAATCTTGCTTATGGGGGCCATAAACTTGATGGAAGGTCTCATACGTTGAAATAATTTCAACACAATGACGTGGGAATTCATGGTACAGTCCCCTTCAAATGGTTAGAGGAAAATCATCTATGGACATTAGGGTTTCTTAAAAAAAAGCATTGTGGTAGAGGGAGGGCGGGAACTAAAAACAATCGTTTCGAGACTACCCACTCCATTTTGAAATTTAAATGCATAATGCGCAAAAGGTTTCATCCAAGATCATGCATAAACTGAGAAACCTCTGCAATTTCCAATTTTCTGTCATAGAACTCCTGCCAATTTCTACTTTTCTATCACGGAACTCCTCATAGTAAAATCCCAAATCATTAAAAATAAATCATTTAGATATGTTTTTTTTCACGGAACTCCTCGCAAGAAAAACCGAAAATCGTTAAAAACTAAAAACAACCGCTTTGAGACTACCCACTCCATTTTGAAATTTACTTGGAAAGTGCCCAACGGATTTCATCGAAGATCCTGCCATTTTCAAATTTACGTGCACAGTGGCTAGTAGATTCAAGCAAGGTCCTTAAACGATTGAAATTTACCTGCATAGTGGCCAGTAGATTCAAGATCCTGGATGACAAAAGTTATCGACACTCTCATGTGACATAGAGTGAACATGGATCCTAGAACAATGTTTCAAAAAACCTACGGAAGTAGTTATTTATATGGTATCCTATCTTTTCATGTATAGATTTTGTAATGTCCCATCCTATCTTTTCATGCCTTGTTATGTAAACATTTTGATTTGATGACATTACATAAAAATAAAATAAAATTGAGTTAAAAAAAGAAATAAATGGACTTTGTTACAATATGATATATTCATAGCACGAGTCTATACCATGTTCCCAAACAACTATAATTCATTTGACTATGTAACTTTAAATATAAAGTTAAAATATTACTTATATTCTATCTTAATTTGATTTAATCACACATCTAACCAATCTAC
>APFE030101029.1:61003-86359 GCA_000404065.3 Pinus taeda
ATGTCTGAACAAGGTTATACTAGATGTCACTCTGATCATTATGTTTATCTGAAAAAGCAAAATGATGGCAACTATGTTATATTGTTATTATATGTGGATGACATGTTTGTTGCAAGTCTAACATGCAGGAAATAAATGTGCTCAAAAGAAAATTGGCAAATTCATTTGCAATGAAGGATATGGGAGCTGCAAAACAAATCCTTGGTATGAGAATAACTAGAGACAGGAAAAATCACAAATTAACATTGTCTCAGAATGAGTACATACAAAAGGTGTTGAAAAGATTTAATATGCACAATGCAAAACCAGTCAGTACACCTTTTGCTAGCCATTTCAAACTTAGTAAGGAAACATGTCCAAAGACCCAAGAAGACATGGATTAGATGTCTAAAGTTCCATATGCATCAGCAGTTGGAAGCTTAATGTATGTAATGGTCTGCACAAGGCCTAATATTGCACATGCAGTGGGAGTTGTAAGAAGGTACATGAAAAATCCAGGAAAGTAACATTGGATGGTAGTGAAATGGATTCTCAGATATTTGAAAGGTACCACAAATCAAGCATTATGCTTTGGTGGTTCAAACATTTCTCTATAGGGATATGTTGATGCAGATACGACAGGTGACAGAGATAATAGGAGGAGCACTATAGGATATGTATTTACTATAGGTGGAACAACTGCCAGTTGGGTTTCAAAAATCCAAAGTGTTGTTTCACTTTCAACAACAGAAGCACAATATGTTGTTGCTAGAGAGGCTAGTAAAGAAATGATTTGGTTACAAAGGTTTATTGGTGAATTGGGTAAGAAGCATGATATGGGCACGTTATACAGTGATAGCCAAAGTTCCATTCATCTTGCAAAGAACTCAGCATTTCATTCCAAGACTAAACAAATATAGCTCAAGTACCATTTTATACAATCAATGTTGGAAGATGGAGAGTTGAAGCTAGAAAAGACACACACTAGCCAGAATCTTGCAGATATGCTAACAAAAGTTGTAACCAGGGAGAAATTGAGAATATGCTCAGTTTCAATTGGCCTTCAAGGATGACAATGAAGATGAGAAACAGCCAGGTCCAAAGAGGAGTCATTATTTAGCAAATGAAGCAGCGGTGGAGTTGCGACAATCATTCTCCAAGTGGGAGATTGTTGGGTGTGGAGCATGATTATTTAGAGGTCTTTGTTTTAGCCAGATGCATACCCCAGGAAGTTTGTACACTCCTCCACAGAGGGGGGTGTAGGGGGGACTTGTCCCCCTCGCAAGGGTTCGGGGGGGCCCATCCCCCCCAGTTGGGGGGTCTGGGGGCCAGCAGTCCCCCGACGGGGGTTTCAGGGGCAGCGCCCCCGAAGCTAAAAATAGATGTAAAATTGCATTGTAAAAGTATACTAATTTCTAGTCAATCTGGGTCGTTCATTAGGCGGATGATCTGACGGTAAAACTTATGTTTGGTTTATGGTTTTTTGCCCTAGAAGGCAACCCCTCTCTTTGTATGAGGGCATTGTATTAAGGCTGAATAATAGAGGTGTATTCTCTGAGCGAGAAACAGAGAGGTGAGACTATGAGAGAAAACATAGGATATTACAGCAGATCTACTGTAGGTTGTGTCTCTTCATTTTGTTAGACAATAGAAAGGAAGGACTCGTTGTTCGGGGTGGACATAGCCCAAACTGGGTGAACCACGTATATCTGTGTCTCTCTGATTTTATGTGTTTTATATGTTTATATTTATGCAATATTGTATGTGTTCCATTACTCTATAATATATAATTTTCTAACAGAAGTCACATATATATCCAAAAGAAAAAATAATCAGCCGTGAATAAGTGATATATGTTTATAAGTGTTTGTTAAAAGCAATGTAGAGAGCTACGTAGGAGGCTCTTTCTCAGATTCAGCCCGTGAAGCTAGACCCAAAACCAAGTCAAAGTTAAAGCCTAAGATTTTGAATATAGCTAGAGTACAAGTTTGAGTAAGAGCCAAATCCAAGCCATAATATTTGAAACCCACAAGCTCCATATTGAGCATGTGGAAAGTAAAGATAAAGAGCTAGCTAATGGGGCCATCAACTAAAGAAGGAAGGTATGATCTGTAATCATACTTGGAACTAATTACTAAATATGGACATTAATGGTACTCCTATAGTAGAGTAGCCATAAAGGGTTTCCCAGAGATCATTTTTACCATATGCATGAAGGTAAATGGGGCGCTGTCATTGGGAGGATGCAGCACCTACTGCAAGAAGCAAACCAATGACGGAGAAAAATGCTACGGTCAATGGACACAACACTGGGTGGAGGAATCTAAATCGTTGTTGCTAATGCTAGGCTTAAATTGTAATATCTATAAAGTCTCCTTTAATAAAGAATTATTAGTGTATGTAGAGAAAAAACATTGTAGCATTGAATCTCCTTTTACTGTTTTATTTTTCTCGTTGATGTAGCGTAACAGAGAAGAATAATCATGCATTTAGGCACAAATTTAGGTCTGTTTTTGGGCACCTTCATAGACCTGTATTTAATGGATGAAACAGAGCATCATATTAAAGCCATTTATAAACTTGGTTTCCATTCTTCTCCAAACCATATTCTAGCAGCAATGTTATCTGGTTATGAAATATGTTTGGCAAGATTACCCAATCAAATTAATTTTTTATCAGAGCAAGTTACGTGCCCTGTGAAAATAGAATGGATTGCATTCCATTGTTATGTGAAAACATTTGACAGAGAACGAAAAAAAAGACGAGAAAAGTGTACAGTTGCGTGATGTGAACACTGCAATTATCAAAAACTGGGCAACAAAGGTGAAGGTATCTGAGGAAGCTCAGAGGGATGCCAAGGCTACAATTTCCAGGGGAAAATTTCTAGCAAGAATGAGAAAAATAATAGTAAATCGGAATTATTTTTCTAGATTACAGTAAAAAAAAGCAAAGGACTTTAAAAAATTTACTTTGTAATGTTGGAACTTAAACAAAATGATTAGAGAAAATATTATAAATTGGTTGAGATGCAAAGAGAGGGTAGGAGGGACAACCTAATAGGAAGGTCTTGGAGCAGAATATTGCTCACATCGGGTGGAGAGGGTAGGAGGGACAACCTAACAGGAAGGTCATGTTACATAATACTGCTCACACTAGGTGGTATCTAAACCGCTAGTGGGAGATAGGTAAGGTGGTCTTGGAATAGAATGTTTCTCACACTGGGTGGAGAGGGCAGAAGGGATAGCTTGACAGGGTGGTCTTGTAGAATAGTTCTCACACTAGGTAGTGTCTAAACCCCTATTGGAAGGTAGGTGACTATGAAAGGCTAGAGACGAGGTCAAGAAAAAACAAAACGAGATCTGGGCAAAAGGCAAACCAAAGGGTTGAACAAACACGATTGTCCACATTATTTGAACATTTGTTTAATTTGATTTGCACTCTATCTAGATATTTTTTTAGCTTGATTTGCACTTTATCTAAGAATAAGTCATATAAATATCCAAATTCTTACTAGTTCCCTTCACAACAACATAATTGTGACAAAAATCCACCAATTGTATTCCGCAGTTCACTAAAGTTTTGTGAGGATATTTCAAATTGAGTCTATGTAGTTCCATGGATCCGTTGAGATGAAATAATGCTCAAGAAAAAAACACCTTCAGAAATATAAACTCCACCATGACTTTTGCACCATTTTGATTATGATTTTCACTACAATAACCCATGTACACACAGTTCAAGATTGCCACTAAGTATTCTTCTCTGTTTTGGGGATATTGTAGTGTATTGTTATGTTGTTGAAGGATGAACACGTTTAGAGTAACAAAGTTAAAATTATAACACTTAATGGAGGTTGCTAGAACAAGAATAGAAAACACAAGATATGGAACAATTGATAGTTTTGCAGAAGATCTTCAACAAAAGGTAGAGGCAGGAGAATCTCAGTTGCATGATGAAAAGGACAATTCAGAACAACATTTATCAGGTTTGCAAGAATTAATACAAAGTTCTAATGCAGATATTGTTTTTATTAAAAGGGAATGTGAAGGCAAGGTGCAAGAACTTATAACCCAATTGGATCTTTCAAACAAGTGGCAAGAGGCATTATTGTCCACATTATTTGAACATTTGTTTAGTTTGATTTGCGCTCTATGTAAACATTTGTTTAGCTTGATTTGAACTTTATCTAAGAGGAAGTCACATATATATCCAAAAGACAAAATAATCAGCTGTGAATAAGTCATATATGTCTTGAAGGGTTTGTTAAAAGCAATGTAGAGAGCTATGTAGGAGGCTCTTTCTCAGATTCGACCCATGAAGCTAGACCCAAAACCAACACATAATTAAATATTGAGAGGTTGAATATAGCTAGAGCAAAGGTCTAAGGAAGAGCCAAAGCCAAGCCACAAGATCTGAAATCCAACGGTCGTAGATTAATCATGTGGAAAGTAAAGATAAAGAGATAGTTGATGTGGACATTAATGCCTCCTATAGCAAAGTAGCCCATAAAGGGTTTCCCATAGATCATTTTTACCATATGCAAAAAGGTAAATGGGGTGCTGCCATCGGGAGGATGCAGTACCTTCTGCAAGAAGTAGACCAATGAAGGAGAAAAATGTTGTGGTCAATGGATGCAACACTGACTCGAGGAATCTAAATCCTTGTTATCAATGCCAGGCTCAAATTTTAATATCTATAAAGTCTCCTTTAATAAAGAACTATTCTTGTCTTTAGAGAAACGACGTTGTATCATTTAATCTTCTTTTACTATTTCATTTTTCTTGTTGATGTAGTATAGAATAGAATAATAATCATGCATTTAGGCACAACTTTAGGTCTATTTTTGGGCACCTTCATAGACTTGTATTTAATGGATGAAACTCTTGTTTCGATATGCACTTAGATTTAACAGAGCATCATATTAAAACTGTTTATTAGCTTGGTTTCCTTTCTTCTCCAAACCATATTCTAGTAGTAGTGTTACCCGGATATGAAATTTTTTTGGCATGAGTACCCAAACATATTATTCTTTTATCGGACCAAGTTACGTGGCTTGTGAAAATAGAACGGATTTCATTCCATTGATATGTCCAAACATTTGACAGAGAAAGCAAAGGAAGAGGAGCAAAGTGTAAGTTTTGTGATGTGAACACTGCAAATTATCAAGTCCGGGGCAACAAAGGTGAAGGTATTTGAGGAGGCTCATAGGGATGCCAACGCTATAATTTCCATGGGAAAATTTCTAGCAAGAGTCAGAAAAATAATAGTAACTCGGAATTATTTTTCTAGATTACAGTAAGAAAAAGCAATGGAATTTAAAAATTTTACTTTGTAATGTCGAAACTTCTTAAATAAAAAGATTAGAGTAAATATTATAAATTGGTTGAGATGCAAAGAGAGGGTAGGAGGAAGGACAACCTGATAGGAAGGTCTTGGAGTAGAATATTGCTCACACTGGGTGGAGAGGGTAGGAGGGACAACCTGATAGGAAGGTCTTGTTGTAGAATACTACTCACACTGGGTGGTGTCTAAACCGCTAGTGGAAGATAGGTGAGGTGGTCTTGGAATAGAATGCTTCTCACACATTGGTGGAGAGCGTAGGAGGGACAGCTTGATAAGAAGATCTTGTAGAATACTTCTCACACTAGGTGGTGTCTAAACCCCTATTGGAAGGTAGGTGACTATGAAATGCTAGAGATGAGGTCAAGAAAAAAAAACTGAGCTAGATCTAAGAAAAGTCCAAACGAGAGGGTTGCATACACACAAGAGTTTGAGCTACAACCACAACCAAAGGGACAAGATCTAGTCACCACAAGTAGGCCCATTAAAGGAGAAGAGAGGAATCTTGCTTATGGGGGTCATAAGCTTGATGGAAGGTCTCATATGTTGAAATAATTATGCAACAAAATGACGTGGGAATTCATGATACAGACCCATTCAAATGGTTGGAGGAAGATCAGCTTTGGACATTAGGGTTTCTTAAAAAGAAGCATTGTGGTAGATGGAGGGCGGGAACTAAAAACAATCGTTTCAAGAATACCCACTCCATTTTGAAATTCACATGCATAATGCCCAAAAGATTTCATCTAGGATCCTGCATAAACTGAGAAACCTCTGCAATTTCCAATTTTCTGTCATAGAACTCCTCGCAATTTCTAGTTTTTTTCACGGAACTCCTCGCAGTAAAATCCCAAAATCATTAAAAACTAAAAACAACCACTTCGAGACTACCCACTCCATTTTGAAATTTACCAGCAAAGTGCCCAATGAATTTCATCCAAGATCCTGCCATTTTGAAATTTACCTGCACAGTAGCTAGCAGATTCAAGCAAAATCCTTGACGATTGAAATTTACCTTCATAGTGGCCGGTAGATTCAAGATCCTAGACGACACAAGTCCTCCCCACTCTGATGTGACATAGAGCGAACATGGATCCTAGAACAATGTTTCAAAAAACCTACAGAAGTAGTTATTTATATGGTTTCAAGGAGGTAAGATAGGTATAGTTTCAATCATAACAAGAACTTTAATCTAATGGTGGAAAACATTTTAATCGTCTAACATCAAATCAGACGAACCATAGTAAGACAAGGAAGGCAAGAGGAGAGGTTACTGCCTCCTCCTGGTCCTGAATTACCACCGCCTCCTCCTGCAATTGAACCCTCCTCGTCAGCACCAGCCATCAGGGGAAGCCCCTCCTCATCCCAAGCTGCAAGAGCACGCGACGCGGCCAAATGGGCTGCAATGTGGGAGGGTATTCCGGAAGGGCTTGGGTGGTGCGAGATTGTGGAAGAAAAGCCGTCGGCGGACGCGCAACCAGCGCAAGCGCACCCTTGATTTGGCACTCATCCCCCCTCTCAGGTCCTCCTCTTGCTTCTTCTCGAATTGTCTGGTTTGGATGTCTACTCGCTCTGGTTTAGAGCCTTTTTGTGTCTCTGTCTTTTTTGTAAGGGCGATAAAGTCTGTCTGGGAGTCTGAATGGGAGTCTGTATGGGAGACTGTTAGCGCGTTTGTTTGTGTGTCTGTCTGGGAGTCTGTAAGGGAGTCTGTAGGGGAGACTGTTAGCGAGTTTGTCTGCCCCTGCGCGGGTGAGTCGAATTTTGAGTTTGAAGCCTGTATGGCAGTGGTCCTGAGTACTCCTCATCGAACCTACAGGTAGTCTTATAGTTTCAAGGTTTTCAGGTTCCCCTGCGTGGGAGTTTTTTGTGCAATTCTACCTGTATCATGGCATATCAAGCTGCCATGGAATCCATGTCACCTCACGCTAAAATGCTTGTAATTTTCAGTTATGTACATATAATAGAAACTTAGTCTTTTTTACCGAGAAAAAAAAAAATGTATAATTACATTTGAGATCTTAATTTATGAAAATTATTTAAATTATTTCATAAATTCGTGAAATTAAAATTCTATAATCTATTTATTTAACTATATTCAATATATAACATGAATGATAAATTCCTACTACCCTCTAATCCTAATAATTATTGTGCCAACACAATGTGGAAAATATGTTGTAATGTCTTTGTCTTATCTTTCCCTATCCTATTATGTAAACATTTTGAGTCAATCAAATTACCTAAAAATAAAAATGAAACTAAATTAACAATAAAAAAAATAAAAAAAATTTAAGATAAAAAAAATGTAGGTAGATTTTGTTAAAATACCATAAATTAATATTATGGACCAACACCATTTGCCCAAACAATTGTAATTCATTTGACTCCCACATTAAACATAAAGTTGAAATACACCTATATTTTCTTTAATTGATTTTGCTCACATATCTAACAACTTTACACCAATATTATGGAATTAATACCATGACTTAATACAATTTGAATTTATCAATAGAATTACACCAAAAAATATAACGAAGGAAATATAATATATATATATAATATATATATATTTATTATGAAGAACTATGAGATGTATATCTCCATATAAAAAGAATAGTATTATTATTTACATATAGATATGTTTTATAAGCTGGTTGATAATCAAATAAAAATTATGAAAATCTTACTTAAAATGCTATCTTTATTATCTATTTATTAATTTTTTTCAACATATTGCATGAATGATAAATTCTTACCATCCATTAATTATCTATTTATTATTTTTTTCAACATATTGTATGAATAATAAATTCCTATCATCCACTAATACTTAAAAGCGGAGTATGAAAAAGATGTTGTAATGTCCAGTGTTATCCTTTCATGTACTATTATGTAAACATTTTGATTTACATAAAATAAAATAGAATTGAGGTAAAAAAACGAGTAAATGAGCTTTTTTACAATAAGATGGATTAATACCATGGATTAATACCATGGGCTAATACTATGTACCAAATCAACTGTCATTCATTTGACCGGACTAACATTAATCATGAAAAACATTAAAATATTACTTATATTCTATCTTAATTTAATTTAATCACACATCTAATAAATCTAGACCAATAATGTAAATTAATATTATAATTTAATACCATAAATTAAATCAAATATATATTAATATTAAAAAAATATGGAAAATATATATTTTTATATATCTATATAGATATTTTTTGGAGGCAGGTTGATAATTAAATAAAATTATTTATAAAACCCTATTTTCATGTAAAAACTGAAGGTATGTCATCTCCATCAGCGCTCTCCGAAATTTGGCACATGCAATAAAAATGTGAACCCCACAGATTCGGATAGGCCAAAAACAGGGGACAAGTCATTTTGTTACGTTGCCTGAAGCGCTTTATACGCGTGACACAAGTTCTGATCGCCAATTGTGATTCTCTAAACAACCATTCCAATTATTTGACTTGATCCGAAAATGCGCTTTTTCTTTATAATTATAAATTCTCATCGCTGAGATTTGTATCCACAAATTCAGATTGATTTGTGTCTGAAAGAGATCTAGTTCGTGTCTGATCGAAATGCCGTGTACACTCTACTCTGAATTTGTGTGTGCGTTTTAAATGTGGAAGATGCATCAAAGCACAGAACTCAAAACAGAATAGAATTGGTATTTATATACAACAGCAAGACTTCTGGAGTTTGATGGGGTGGTGTCTTTTCTCAATATCTGTGAATTCTGGATTCTTTAGAGTTTGCCAAGTAATGCAATTAAGGTAATGGTTGGAATTGTCATTGTTTTCCGTTTTCCAACCGAAGTTGGACCTAGTTTAGTGTCATTTTTATCGAAATGCCAGTGTACACTCTACTCTCTGAATTTGTGAGCGCGTTTTAAATGTGGAAGCTCCTGTTATGGCTAACCGTGTTGGCCCGCCAGCTGTGACAATGCCAATTCTGTTTAGATGCTTATAAATAGTGACACTATGTCTCGGCACCTTCACCATCTCGAAGTTTTGCTTCACGTCTCCTGCGCAGTGCAGACTTTTCTTGCTTGATTCGTAGGCTTCGGTAAATTGTCCAAATACTAATCTGTCATGGCATCTCTGCAATTCAAGGTCGCCAGAAAGCCGGCCATTCTTGTCGCTCCTTCCTTGCCTACTCCTAAAGAGTCTCTATACCTTTCCAATATCGATGATCAATCATGTCTCAGATTTCATATTCCGATTGTTCAGTTCTATCGTTTCGACCCATCGAAGAAGGGTCGGGATCCTGCCAGAGTTATCAGAGAAGGGCTGGCCAAAGCTTTGGTCTTCTATTATCCCTTTGCCGGGAGACTCAGAGACGCACCCGCCGCTAAGCTCGTGGTGGACTGCACGGGTGAAGGCGTGCTGTTTGTGGAGGCTGATGCCGATGTTGCTCTCGAGGAATTTGGAGACCTTCAGCCGCCATTCCCCTGCTGGGAAGATCTGCTGCATTACGCGCCGGGCTCCCTAACTCTTACCAACTCTCCCTTGCTTCTTATTCAGGTAAATTCATTTATCCTCATCATCAATTCAATTATTGCCATTGGCTGTTGCCTTGGCTGCTATTTCTTGGAGTCGGAATTGCGTTTTCTGAGCGTACTGGAATTTCAGGTAACGCGGCTGAAATGCGGAGGGTTCATATTGGCGCTGCTGATGAACCACACAATGTCAGACGCCGTTGGCTTCATTCAGTTCATGACCGCTGTCGGAGAAATGGCGAGGGGAGCGCCGAGGCCTTCGGTTCGTCCGGTTTGGAAAAGAGAAATCCTCCGACCCCGGCCGCATCCGGCTGTTAAATTCCCCCTTTACGAGTACGAACAAATCGAAGATAAGGATGGGCAGATGGTTCCCGTGAACGAGATGACCCACAAATCATTCTTTTTCGGACCCAAGGAGATGGAGTCGTTGAAGACCCAAGCAGTAGGCCAAGGCACAAAGCACCCAACGTTCGAAGTTCTATCGGCGTGTTTGTGGCGTTTGAGGACCAGGGCTCTCCAACTGCCTTGGGAGCAAGAAGTTCGGTTCATATTCCCCGTGGATGCTCGAACCAAATTCGACCCGCCGCTTCCTAAAGGCTTCTACGGCAATGCTATCAGCTTTGCATGCGCAAAGACGACCGCAGGAGAGCTGGCAAACCAACCGCTGTCTTTCGCTGTGAAAGAGATAAACAAAGCGAAAACGGCTGTGAACGAGGAGTACATGCGATCAGTGATAGATTTGATGGAAATAGAAGGGCGCCCTCACTTAGTGGTGGGATCCTTTGTCGTTTCGGACGTTACCAAAATCGGTTTTGGGGATGTGGATTACGGATGGAGAAGAGCGGCGTTCGGAGGGCCTGCAAAGGGTGGAGTGGGATTTCCAGGCTTGAGCTTCTTCATCCCCTACCGAAATACAAGTGGGGTGCAAGGGATATTGGTTCCCGTTTGCTTGCCCCCTGCTGCTATGGAAAGGCTTGAAACAGAAATAAATGAAGCCACGAAGAAGTCCGCTCCTCCTTTTCTACATTCCTCTCTGTAGGAACGAAATAGCCTAGTCTAAGTCTTCTATAATTTGGTGTTTTTGGTAGATTTTCTCCTAGTTCAGTAAGAATTTGTTCACAGGTTTAAGAATTTGCATAATTCCGGCCGTTGGCTTTACAAAAATATTATTTAAATAATAAAATTAGCAATTTCACCCAGACGTTGTAACACGGGATAAGTTTCACACAGCAGTACAAAAAGTTTATTTTATTTTTGCGAAAAAAGAAAAATGGAATTTATGCAGCTTTGTATTTATGCTGTTTTATAATTTTTTTGAGTCTATCATGATTTTGTGTTTCAAAATTTTCTACATCCACATACCATCTAAACAATTAACAGTTTCTTACAACAAAATATTTAAATCAAAATGAAAAAAAATCTAAGAATAAAAATTAATAAAAAACATCTAATATCCCACTAATCCAACAATCACATTTTCTAAAACAAAATAAAAAAAAATAAGCAATTTTCTAAAACAAAATATAAACATTGAAAAAAAAATCTAAGAAAAAAATAAAAAAATTAAATTAAATAAAAGTAATGAACTAAATAATTTTTAATTAAAAAAATTTAAAATTTAAAATAATCAAGAATAGTTTATATTAATTCAAAATAACTCAAATTATAAGATAAATAGATAAAATTCAGCTTTATATGCTAATATTATCATTCAAACAAAAGTTAAACTTATATTAAATAATAAAATCAGAAATCAACTTTACTAAATCAAAACTAATTACTTAAATTTAAATTAAATTTAAACTAAAATAAATTAGTTTTTAACTATAATTAAAGAAAACGAGTTCACAAGTCGCTTGCCCCCTTGTATAATTGGATTATATTTATAATTTTCATTCATTTGATCCCCAACTTGAGAATGGAAAAGTATTGATTTAAATGGATCTAATATTGTATACAGGTACATATTATTAGAATGCTACAACCGCTTGCATACCTAAGAAAATATCATAAACAAGTTGTAGCGATAATTGGACGTCTTGCAGTCGACAAGTTGGTTGCGAGAAGTCCAATGATTATCACTCTAGGAGGAAACAATTACATGAACAACTTTTACCTCGTTCCTTTCTCCCTGAGATTTTGCCGAGTACTTTTTTCCCACTTACATTCAATTTATCATTTTAGAATATAAGAAGCAATTGGTGGTACTTGTTAATTATATATGTGTTTTAATTGGTGTTGTGTTTATATAGCAGAGATTTGTAATGTGGAAAATTTATTGATTGCAGGTGGAAAATTTATTGATTGCAGGTGTGGAAAATTTATTGATTTCAGGTGACTTAAACCTTAGTTTAAGCATGGACAAGATATGGGGAAGCAATAGGAAAAAAGATCCTATAGCTGAAAGACTAAAAAATGAATTTATTAAAAGAAATTTAGTGGATGTCATTTCTTCACAAATGAGGCCGACTTGGGAAAATGGCAGAAATGATGAAGCATATGTTGCAAAGAGACTGGACAGATTCCTTATTCATGCTAGTGTGATTGATTGTATGGGTATGCCATTTTCTTCAATAGAAAACATTTTCATTTCAGATCATAGGCTAATCAAGCTACGCTGGAGGGAAAGAAGCTTCAGGAAGGGATACTCGTTCAAGTTTAATAGCTCTTTTCTGGAGGATCTGGGATTTAATGATCTCATTAAAAAATCATGGTTTGAGTTGACAAAAAATAAAAATCCTTCGACACTCCTGATGACCTTTAAGGACAAAATGGATTATATGAGGAGGATTGTGAAAAAATGGCAATATGAAAAAAGACAATCAAATAGAAAAGAACTAAGAAGTATTCAAGGGGCTTTAGATATGGCATCGAAGGCTTTTTCCTCTTAGAGTTTGTCTCCAGAGTCGAGATGTCTCATAAAGGAGCTGCAAAAAAATAAAATAAAAATCATGGAACAAGAGGAATCCTATTGGCGGCTAAAAAGCAGAGTGACTTGGGTTAAAGAAGGGGATATAAATTCAAAGTTCTTTCATAATTTCACAAATGCCAGGAGAGAAAAAAATACCATATGGAAGATAAAAAATGGCAATGGTCAGCTTATTTATTCTTAGCATGATATAACAAATGAGGCAGTAAGTTTCTTTGGGAAGCAATTTCAAAGATCTAAAAAATGTAACTTTAAAGACATCTTATGGGGTATCGAAATTTTCCCAAAGATGTTTGATGAGGAAGCAAATGATAGAATTTTCCAAAAAATATCTGAGGAAGAGCTGCTTGGGGTTATGAAGTCATTTAAAACTGATAAATGTCGAGGGCCGAACGGCTAGACAATAGAGTTTTTTATTCATTTCTTCGACTTGTTCAAAGGGGATTTGCTAAAAATGGTTGAGGGTTCAAGAATAGCGGGCAGTATAAATTCAAAGGTTGTGTCCACCAATATCACACTCATCCCAAAGAAAGATGAAGATGAGTCTTTTATGGATCTCTTTATGCAATATTTCTTATAAAATTATTGTGAAAATAATTGTAGAAAGGATAAAAGAGTACTTATCAAAGCATATTTCATCATAACAGCATGCATTTCTAAAAGGGAGGAACATACAGGATGTAGTGGCAAGCACCCAGGAAGGACTATTTACTATACAGAAAAGGAAAAGGAATGCATCCATCCTTAAGATTGATCTCCAAAAGGCATACGACTGCCTCGATTTGGGATTCCTCAGATGCCTATTGGTAAAGATTGGCCTTAATACTGGTATGACAAACTGGATAATGGCATGTGTCGAGATGGTGAATTTCTTGGTGATTATAAATGGAATTCCCTCCCCTTCCTTTTCTGCATCTAGAGGGCTCTGACAAGGATGCCCCTTATCGCCTCTGTTATTTATACTGGCAATGAATACTCTTAGTCTCCATATTAATAAAGCTGTAGAAGAACCCAAAGTTTTTCCGCTTAAAGTTTGTAGAGGAATCCCGATATCCCATAACATGTTTGTCGATGATATCATAATGTTTGGAATGTTATGCAAGATAACTTGGTCATGCTACTTCGACATCTTGGATAATTTTCAAAAAGAAACAGGCCTCAATATCAATTCTGAAAAGTCTGCTTTTTTTCACAATGATTCAAGCCAGGATATGATTGATTGGCTGACGGAGTTGTTTGGAATCAAAGCCCATTCTATCGAGCGTGGGCTGAAATATTTGGGCTTTTAGCTAAAAGCCGTAGGTTATAAAAAGGCGGACTGGGGATGGATCTTATACAAATTCTATAAGAGGATTTCCGGCTGGCAGTATAGATATCTATCTCTTGGAGGCAGAATGATCCTTGCCCAGTCGGTTTTAAATCAGCTGATGGTATATTGGGCTCATTTATATGCCATCCCAGCAAGCATAATTTTAGCAATGAATAAGCTCACAACGAGCTTTATTTGGTGAGACCAAGCAGGGAAATAAAAATATCATATTTCTTCTCTAACCAATATCTCCAAACCAAAGAGATTCGGAGGCTGGGGGCTCTTAGAATTGAAATCTTTCGGCAAGGATTTACTATGCAGGACGCTATGGAGAGGAGTTTTTGAGGAAGGTCCATGGAGTAACATTATTTGTTTCAAATACCTAAGAGGGAAGAGCCTGGCATATTGGCTCAGGAGAAAGCAATTAGGCTCTCCTAGGGGATCTCCTATTTGGCAAAGCTTGCAGAAAATTGACAATTTTTTCTAGAAAATTTATTCTGACACTTCCAAACAGGTAAAAATATTCTCATTGAAAAAGATGTTTTTATGAGTGGTTCTGAAGTGATTGAGATACAAAAGCCTCTGCTAAACTTTCTCCACATACAAGGCATTTTTTACTGGGAAAGTCTTATTGCTGAATGGAATGGTCCCATCCCCTAGTGGAAGGAAGCTGAACATATGCGGATGCCAGCAGACATTGCCTCACTTTGGGACAACATTAAAGTTCGTCTCAGGAACTGTGGAATCTTTTGTTTGAAGGAGCATGATAATCTCATCTGGAGAAGTTCTAAGGTTTTATATGAGGTACAAGTTAAAGATGTTTATAAAGATTTTATAAGCAAAGTTCCTTCTCTGCTTAAGCCGTCCTTTTCGTCCATTCTATGGAAAACAGGTTGCCCCTTAAAAATGATCCTGTTTGCGTGGCTGGCATTTCACAACAGGAATCTTTATTGGCATAACTTAAG
Organism: Pinus taeda; assembly: GCA_000404065.3. NCBI lineage: Eukaryota > Viridiplantae > Streptophyta > Pinopsida > Pinales > Pinaceae > Pinus > Pinus taeda. The sequence continues at coordinate 76,048 of APFE030101029.1, forward strand.
GAAGCGAGGGTGGCAGGGACTGGGTGTTTGCTCCATCTGTTGGGCTGAAGAAGAAACCAATTTCCACCTTTTCTTTGCCTGCAAGAAGACTCGTCTTCTGTGGTGGAATCTGGAGAATGCCCATGGTGTCCAGCACTTATCTCATTCTTCGACTGCTAAAGCGTTCTTATGGTGCAACCTTCAAAAGAAATCATGGAGATCAATCTTCATCATTACGGTATGGTGCATATGGAAATGACGCAATAAGGTTTTCTTCAATGGCAAGATCCCCCAGCACATGGAAATTTTATCCTCCATCACTTCTATTTTTGAATCAATCCCGCAAAGCTCATCTAAGATTCCTTTCCAGAAAGAAAGTGTGATTCAGTAGGACCTGTCTGTCATACCGAGAGCCTTCTATGATGGGGCTGAGCAGGAGGGCCAATGTGGCTGCGGGGTTTATATTGTGGTAAATGAAATCTGTCATTTTCATATGTTCTGGAATGGAGGCAGTGGTTCAAACAGTAAGGCGGAAGCAATGGCCCTTGCAGGCCTTCTTCATTTTTTCCTTTTTCTCAATCTTCAGGATGTTTCCATCTTTGGTGATTCTAAGGTCTTGGTTGATGGTCTCTGTGGTAAGAACATCATAAGAAATCTGCAGCTCTCTTGTTGGATTGAGAGGATTAACTTTTTATGGAACAGATCTAAGGGGGTGTCCATTCGTCACATCAAGAGGGATCTTAACCATGCTGCAGATGACTTATCCAAAAAAGGTCTCCGGGTGGCTCCAGGCTTATGGTTCCTATAGGTTTCTTTTGAGGGCAACGTTATCTCCATTCAGGACTTTCTCCCTCCTGATTTCTAATCCTTGTTTTGATTCTAGCTCCTTCTTCTTTCTCTGGTTTTGTTTCAAGAAAGCTCTGATTTTTCTTTCTGGTAGATGAAGGTTTCCATTCGCTAATCATGTTGTTCCAGTGATTGCAGGTTCTTCATGAGTGCTAACAATATACAATGGTTGGATGCAGTATGCCAGGTCTTTCTTCTTTTTGATGTCTGCAATTTGCTATGGGTTGTGTGTTCGCCATACCTTGAATCCTGGTGTAGTTTTTTGTTTCAGATGTTGTTCAATGGGATTTTTTGGATTATGCTGATCCTATTTTAAGCACATATATGTGGAACATTTATGTTTTTTAATTCTGGCTTGTGCCTTGGGGTAAAATATCTTTTATGTTTTTCATCACAAAGACCAGAGGACCTGATATAATGTCATTGTTTATATTACTTATATAAATGAAATATAGCCTTTTTTGGCCTGAAAAATAAACTATTAATTTTATCAAATTTTAGATTAACTTAAACATTTTTTTTTAATATTTTTAAATGATTGAAATAGATTAATAGAAATAAAATAATATTTTTAAATTAATAATTGAAAAAGACAAAAAAAAATAAAAAAATTTAGCTAATTGGTAGGTTATCATTGAGGTCGGGGTCTTACATCCCTTAAACCCGGTTAATCCTACATGTCAGCGTTTCGCCCAAGGGAACCACTTTCAAACTTGCGCAATTCACTTCCAGATGCAGATTTTGGGGAATATCTGACATGCATATCCAATGTTGAATAAACTAACTGTATGGAAGTATATTAAGACGTGTTTTTAACGATATATAAGCGTAACACACTAGTATTTCTTGATATAAGTCCAAAACTTCGGGAAGGGAGAATAGATAAGTGCTCGCAAGTGTATGTCGTATTCCCTGAAGTTTTACCGGCTCAAAAATGTTTCTTATAAAAAATGTCACTGGTTGAATACAAGCATTTTATCGGAAATATCTCCATCGCGATGGGGCGGGTAATATTTTTTTTTTGAGAAAGCCCCGTTATATCCCGAAGCTTCCACAACAGAACGAAGCTGCTAATATCCCCGGGTTCATGTGATTGGAAAACATCAATACTCAACGCAATAACTTTATTGACTCGATGCAAAGGGGCACGAATTAAAGTTCAACGAAGGGAAAATTAATGAATGCAGAAATATGAAGGAACTTCATTGAACAACGTGTAGAAAGCAAAATTATTTATTTTATTGAACAAAATTAGCAATTTTTATCATTAAATTTACTAAAATTTTAATGAAACTACCCATCTCACATCAACACTAACAATAGATCCTAGCCCGACTTCTGACTAGTCATGATCAGGAATCCCATGTCCTCACACAAACGACGAGCTGACTTCCATGAACGCGACTAGCTCTACAAGCCAGCATTTAGCTTGAAGGCCCAACTCCAGACTTTGGACCTTTCACTTCCAAAACTGTGTGCATCTTAAATCGATAGGGGCCAATGCAAGCTAACTTTTGCTGGGAGCATCCTTAATAATGGAAAGAAGCAACATGGGATTTCCCTTTAATCAATTAGATGACAAGAAGCATAATAATAATGGAGAGTTGCAGATCGAAGCATGGGATTGGAAAAATAGATGGCATGGTTGTCCAATCAAATTGCAATTATTAAGCTGATTAATTCATTTTCGTGTAAATTTATTATTGTATTATGTATCCCATGTTGCTAGCATACGTCTATACACAATTAAATTCTCTATATATGGACATGTTACAATCATTTACCCCAGAGTTTAAATGTTATTCACTTGGAATTCTAAATTCTCTATATATCGACATGTTACAATCATTTACCCCAGAGTTTAAATATTATTCACTTGGAATTCCTTGGCCACAGTCACTTGCCTCATTTTCGTGTAAATTTATTATTGTATTATGTATCCCATGTTGCTAGCATACGTCTATACACAATTAAATTCTCTATATATGGACATGTTACAATCATTTACCCCAGAGTTTAAATGTTATTCACTTGGAATTCTAAATTCTCTATATATCGACATGTTACAATCATTTACCCCAGAGTTTAAATATTATTCACTTGGAATTCCTTGGCCACAGTCACTTGCCTCAGTTGCAGACAACCTCTTTACATAACAAGTCATAAAAAGTGAAAAAACCAAAACAAGTAGGAAAGCATGCTAACATTAAATTATCTTATAATTTATGAGAAATCTTCCTGTTTAGCATATAAATAACTGAAATTGGAAGAACATATGATAAATTATAATAGGTTTTCCTTACTACATATGGTGAAAACTGAGTACACAAAACGGAGCAATTATTTCCCCTTCTGTTAATTAAGTGATAGAAAACATAATAATAATAGAGAGATAGTAGATCGACAAACACACATACACAGACCGACCTCTGACTTCAAATGGGGCATAGCCTTATATAACTAGTTGAGCCAGGTGCAGATTTACATTCTTCTATTTCCTTGGGCTCAATTATTCCCTTAGTGAGAATTAAATGAGGGAATCATAGAAATTTAATGTTCCTCGCAAGACTACATGGATGAACAGGAAATATGTTTCGTATATAAGAAGCATCCCCTGTCATAAGTGTTATGAATGTCAACAATGTTTGTGAAGTTGAGGAGGAAACTCGAGGTGATGGGAACAAAGGTTTGGGTTGCAAACTTGAGATTGTTGCATAGGGCTGTACGTTGGTTCAAAGCAATCAAATAGATAATAGTGCAGTCTCACGGTGAGAGGAGGATTAAACGCAAAACCAGCTAGAAAAGTAAAAGCCATTAAATTTGAAGGTTTATGCTTAAATGGGTGAAATTTGGGCAATACTTTTGGTTGTCTTAGGCCTAGGTGTTATTATTGACACATTCTTTTACCAAAGGAAAAGATTGTCTGATCTAATGAGAGGTCATCATGAGAGTAAAAGGCTTAAAAGAGTCATCATTTGATAAAATTCATGTAATGTTAAAGGTGAGAGATGCAAGAAGTAAAGGTTAAGTCAAATGGGTGGTTTTCTTGCAAATTATAATTTAAATAAAAACAGAGTCTATGTAGTTAAATTGTGAATTTAAAATCAATGTCACATAAATTAAGGTCATCCAAAGCTATGAATTGAAGTTAGTCTTAAAAGTTTAGAGGAAATTGGAGTTATAGTAAAAGTCAATCTTATAAAGAAGTTATTGATATAAAACAAAAAAAAATTACTACCCAACAATCAAGGTCAAAATGTTTGGAGTCAAGTAAAGTGAATATTAGTTTTGGCAAATTATGAAATTGGTGCATTAATAAAGTTTTCCAAAGCACCTGCCCAGCCATTCAATTGCAGCAGAATTTAGTTAGATTTAAAGAATCAAGTTGAGTTGGTAAACTTGTAAAATGTAATGCATAATATATATCAGATTTGATTTTTAATTTTTTCTTAAATTCCAATATAAAAGTAAAATCTAATTTATCAAAAATAATTAGAATTTAACTAACTCAACACAGTTATAATCCTAAAAATTTATAAGACTTCTTAATCATGTAAAAAGTTTTCATAAACTAGTTACAAAATTTAATGTTCTACAATCCAAAATAAACCTTTCTATATTCAATTGCATGGTTCATATAAAATCTTACACAATGTTGACATTATAAACCAAATTGTAAACATTCAAACTATAAGTAATCAAAATTGTAAGCAAACTGTGAGAAAACCAAACTGAAAGCAATCTATTATCAAAGCAAACTGAATGAAAATTGAAAATCCTTATAAGTAAATTGAAAAACCGTGAAACAGGCTAAACTGTAAACAATTCAAACCAAAATTGAAAGCACTTAACTGTTCTTAAAATCAAATTATTTATAACTAAGTTGCATGTTGCAGAGTAAACCAGTAAACTTGAGCAGCTATAGCGACAAGTCTGAAATCCTTTGCAAAAAATTAACGCACCACATAAAATAATAAACAATAAATAAAGTTTGTATTAATGTCAAAATGTTTCCATACAACAATACTTAGCTACCTTGAAGGTTTTGATTAGAACTATTCCATTGTGCAAAATAGATCACACAGATCCATTTTCTGACAGATCTCAAAACTGGCTACAACTAAAATTTGGGAAAGTATGGTTCAAAGAATTGAGAAAATCATATTCATGAAACCCGGTTCAAAGAATTGAGAAAGTCATATTCATGAAACCCTATTGGGCTCATTATGAAAAAAAAAAACCATGTTTTAATTTTTTTTGATATCTATCATTAGTTTCTTAAAAATTGTGCTGCAAAATCACTTCCCGGAAACTGGAAACTGACGACCATCTTTAACCAAGAGCTTCATTAAGTGCTTGAATTTTAAACGTGTGACCTTGTTTTGTTTCGAGAAACTTAAATCCATATTAAGGTTTTAGAAACAAAACCCATGTGTTCTTCTAGAATTGTAGTGATATCTTGATCGCAGAGATGGCTACCCAAACGAATTTGGAGAAGAAATGGTAAATGGTAGTTGGTTTTACCCAAACGAATTTCAAGAAGAAATGGTAAATTGCAGTTAGTAAAACTAATCATACTTATTCATAATTAATTAAAATAAAATAAATAATTATGATAGTCTACATAAACATGTCTCAGAGAGTTTTGGTGTATTTCTGGAAAACAATGGTTAAATATTACGAGAATGGGTGAACATAATAAAGTGAAAGTAGACATTTTGAGCCATAAAAGTATGGCACAACTACAACCCAACATCCCCCAACTTGAGATTTTTCATTTCCTCCTGCAAATAGAGTAAAAGGAAAGGGTTCTCATAGAGCATTACATTCAAGCAGTTGTCATCGTTATTAAATCGTTTCCAAGGTTCATACATTAAAATTTGGTGCGTAAGGATGGTTATCACAACCCTAACTAAGAACATACTGAGATAATGTCTATTATATAGACTACACTATATGGATTGTTTTCCCTCCAAATGTTTCATCCATTGACTTAGATGAAGGGCCCATGCCTATGGAATTTCATTACCGATTGCCTTTTTACTTCATGACGCGGGAAAAGGTAACAATGAAGTCTTCAACCAGATGGAATTAAGTCTTTGAAAATGTACGAAATATATCTGCAATGAATAACACATTTATATGACTTGCAAAATCAATCTTAAAGTGCAATGGAAAATCCATATGTAATCATAGTTATCTATGTTTTCTATCATAAACAAATATTCAGAAGAAATTTCTTATGATTTTGGTATATATGTAAGTTTGACTTGCAATAATTTAATGGGTGGCTTCATTCAATGAACCTTTAACATATCACATGTGTTCTAACATATCATATGTGTTTGTGGCATATTAAACAATATCTTTAATTTGACTATGTATTAGAAAATATCTCTAAAAATAACATTATTTAGCCCTCTACAAATACAAACCCCATACACTTTCTCAATTAAAAAAACCCTACTTTCACTAGATATTGTGGGTATCCATTTTTCCATTAACATGTTTTATACCCTGCTATATTTTTTCATTCACTTTGAACGCCATTTTTTGTACATGCCAATATAAAAACCCTTTATCCCCTATATATCTCCCAATATATTATGTCATTTTTTCTCAATATAAATCCCACAATATGAATGCATGTGGTATGGTATTGCTTCCTTAGTGAATCCGTCATGATTTACTCATGCCTCCCATATAACATTTCTCCTTTTAGCATATTATTGTAGTTAATACTAAAGTTGAAAGCTTCCATTAGCTGAGTAATGTTCATTTTCATCAACCATACAATGCACATGGGAAATACTAACTTCAATTTCTACAATCATGATACATAATAGAGTTGTGTTCATCCAAAGACCAGTAATAATAGTACCCAAAAATATGCCTTTAACAATTAGTCACTTGAGACTCTCTCTCATACTACCAACTACTTCAAGCGTTAAACTTGGCATAAATATGGCAATTAAGATGTTGTTGAAAAACATTTTAAGAGTAGATCATGTAACAAGGACTTCACTTTTGATGTGTAACAAGCTGATCCAAAACCTCAAATTCATGATAGATATATCTTTTTCGAATTTACACTTCAAGTAATTATCAAATACAAGGGTCACCCATTCTTTGCTTAATCAACTCTTTAGTAACACATAATGCCTACCTTCTAGTTATTGCACAACAAACAACTATTAAAGTAAATGAAACCTAATTTTGAAATGAATATCTGCCAATCAGAGTAAGTACAATGGATGTTGTAATCACTATGGTTAATATTTTTGCTAGGTTCTGCGACACCTTCATGCTAAGATCTCCTAGTTTCTTCTATGGTTTCAAATCCAAAAATATTTTCAACAACCAAAATAAAAATACATATGGTTGTCACACGATATCTCAGAATGTGTTTCTATCCCTATGAAACTACTAAGCATAATATCATCAATGAGTTTTCTATCGAAGAAAACACTGTGTACTCACAAAATAACCCAACAACAAATAGGACCATAATTAATTTAAAGAGTGTGGTTGGAAATGATCATATGTTTCAACCCATAATATTTCTTTCCTCAACATTGACTGAAATGGAAAAATTGAATCATAAACTTTGTAAAAGAGATTTATGCTTTCTTCAAAGGAATTGATCTACGAGTAATATATGACGAGTACTAAGGATTCCTAATTGAAGTTTTTTAAGAAAGAGTCTAAGCACTCTTTTGCACATTGAAAACTTATTCCAATAGTTTTCTCAGCCTCTTCAAGAACTCAACAAATGATTATTGATATTCATGTGCAAGATGTTGCCTAACTAATGCAATTTGTTTTCTCACTGTGAAATTTTCTCCAAGATAATTTACAAATTATATAAAGGTGGAGAAATAGAGGGAGTGACAAGGGAGAGGTGTAGATAGAGTGAGGGAGAGAGGAGAGCAAGAGGGAAGAGAGTGAATTGGAAAAAGAGAAGGACACAGAGAGGAAGATGGACAGACAAAAATATAGATAGATATGGAGGGAGAGTGTGTATTTTTTTGGAGTGAGATATAAAGTCAAAGAAGGAGAGACAAAGGGAGGTAGAGATATATATGAAGAGGGGATATTCAATGGAGGAAGATAGAAACAAAGAGAGGAAGGGAGGGAGAGAAACATATATGGAGAGAAAGAGTAGTTGTGTTTAGGTGGGTGAGATATATAGACAAAGAAGGAGATATAGATGTGATAGAGGTATAGATGGAGGGAGAGAGAGAGAGGAAAGAAGAGGGAGGCAGAGAGAGGTAGTTGGGGATTGAGAGAGAGAGAGAGAGAGAGAGAGAGAGGGAGAGAGAGAGAGATAGGGGAGTGAGGGAGGGGGAGAGAGAAGGAGATAGGGAGGGACATGACAATGAGATTGAGGGGAAAGATAGAGACGGAAGAAGAAATAGATACATATAGACAAATATAGATATTATATGGTATTCTATAATATTGAGCGTTATTAACTATAGAATAAGAAAAAGTAAGGATGTTACAAAGAGTAAAAGAAGTTGGATTTAGAGATCTATGAATATTTTGGTTTTTCACTAAAATAGATGCATTGATTGAGGTCTAGATGTTGATTCATAATCCTATTTGACTAATTGCACTCAATGAATTCATTTTAGTGTAGTTGTTAATTAATAACTTACTTGATTGCTTGCACTAGATGCAATTATTTCAGTGCAGATGTTGATTCCTAATCCTATTTGATTGCTTGGATTAGATGCATTGATTTCAATGTAGATGTTTATTTCTAATTCTATTTTATTTCTTACACTAGATGTATCGATTACAATGTAGATATTGATTTCTAGTCCTATTTGATTATTTGCACTAAACGCATTGATTTCAATGTAGATGTTAATTTATGATTTGATGTAACTAGATATATAATGTACATTAATTTAAAAATAATTAGATCAATAGTGTGCATTGATTTCAGTATAAGCACAAAAAAATGTTGATGATGTACATTTATTCAATGTTATAGTAATTCAACCATAAACAAAATACTTGAATTTTCATCTTAAAAAAGAATGTTTACTTACCTACAATGTTGGCTTCTTGAAACTATAAACTATTTGTAGTTGACTACATTCTTATTATTCCCATTTTTCACCATTCAGCATCGTTAGTCACTTTGCATTGAAACGAGGTAATTAAAAATAACAACCATTGAATCTTGGGGTTTAACAATCCATAAGTCACAATGATTGACTTTATAGAAAACTACTACTAATATTGGAGATCAAGAGAGACAACGTATAGCATTTACTGCAATAGCTCAAGTTAAAGATTTGAATGATCTATGATTTCAACTACCCTTTTCATTTCATCGATACAAAAGTATGGCAAAATTAATAGGTGCGACAATAATAATAGTAGAAGAAAATAGTTTGAGATTAATCCCAATGAAGATTATTTGTAATTGGGTGCATTCTTATATTCACATTTTGTATCATTCAACACTCACTTTGCATTCAAATTCTTTTTTTTATCATTTTTCATCCTTCAAGTTATTAAGGGTCTCTATCATCTCAACAAACTATGGTAATCGAGTAAATTTAAAATTAAAATGACCAGATTGATATTATACATATTTATCATATTTAAGATTATAAGAATACTTAGATGTTCAGCAAATTTTGTGTGACTTTGCACAACTGAAACCAACTTAGATACATCTTAACCCCATATCTATCAAACATCCAGAGCGATCAAGTCTCTCGAGGTGCAAACATTTCCTCAAATTTTGTACTAAAAAAAAACAGTTTAGAACTTCAAATATTTAATCCCTCTGAATACTTGATAGATCCAAAATTAAGATAAATCTAGATTGATAAATACAAAATATAACACATATATAATTAAATCATAAATCATAAAAATACACTGTAATAGAATCTTCATAATAGACTCTTCGGAATTAATAATGCACTTAAAATACCAATATTTCAAAAAATAATAAATAGAGTAAACTGAACATAAATAATATATATCATATTGCATTTTATTTTAATAAAAAAATATTTCTTAAAATTATGAACACATATTTTTATGTATAAAATACTAAGTTTAGTTTTAATATCATTTTTTAAATTAATTATTCAATTAAGACATATTACAAATAATTGATTAGTCGTTATTAATAATAAATGTTAATATAAATTATAGTATAAAAAATAATTTATATTTATATTTCCCAATTATTTATTCGTAATTATAAATATATTATAATATAAATTTCTAAAAAAATAAATATTTTCAAATTAAAATATTTTATTTTATATGAATTATTAATAACGTGTTATGAATTACTAAGGGTTACACATTATCAAAATAATTTCGTTATCATAACGAGGTCATTCTGAATTGAGTTCCATTTTATCCCTATAATTATAATTTTAAATGAACATATTATAGTATTGTATTTATTAAAATTTCAACACAGTATTCAAAAATATTTCTATTTGAA
>APFE030101029.1:92765-130854 GCA_000404065.3 Pinus taeda
GAGAGAGAGAGAGAGAGAGAGAGAGAGAGGGAGAGAGAGAGAGATAGGGGAGTGAGGGAGGGGGAGAGAGAAGGAGATAGGGAGGGACATGACAATGAGATTGAGGGGAAAGATAGAGACGGAAGAAGAAATAGATACATATAGACAAATATAGATATTATATGGTATTCTATAATATTGAGCGTTATTAACTATAGAATAAGAAAAAGTAAGGATGTTACAAAGAGTAAAAGAAGTTGGATTTAGAGATCTATGAATATTTTGGTTTTTCACTAAAATAGATGCATTGATTGAGGTCTAGATGTTGATTCATAATCCTATTTGACTAATTGCACTCAATGAATTCATTTTAGTGTAGTTGTTAATTAATAACTTACTTGATTGCTTGCACTAGATGCAATTATTTCAGTGCAGATGTTGATTCCTAATCCTATTTGATTGCTTGGATTAGATGCATTGATTTCAATGTAGATGTTTATTTCTAATTCTATTTTATTTCTTACACTAGATGTATCGATTACAATGTAGATATTGATTTCTAGTCCTATTTGATTATTTGCACTAAACGCATTGATTTCAATGTAGATGTTAATTTATGATTTGATGTAACTAGATATATAATGTACATTAATTTAAAAATAATTAGATCAATAGTGTGCATTGATTTCAGTATAAGCACAAAAAAATGTTGATGATGTACATTTATTCAATGTTATAGTAATTCAACCATAAACAAAATACTTGAATTTTCATCTTAAAAAAGAATGTTTACTTACCTACAATGTTGGCTTCTTGAAACTATAAACTATTTGTAGTTGACTACATTCTTATTATTCCCATTTTTCACCATTCAGCATCGTTAGTCACTTTGCATTGAAACGAGGTAATTAAAAATAACAACCATTGAATCTTGGGGTTTAACAATCCATAAGTCACAATGATTGACTTTATAGAAAACTACTACTAATATTGGAGATCAAGAGAGACAACGTATAGCATTTACTGCAATAGCTCAAGTTAAAGATTTGAATGATCTATGATTTCAACTACCCTTTTCATTTCATCGATACAAAAGTATGGCAAAATTAATAGGTGCGACAATAATAATAGTAGAAGAAAATAGTTTGAGATTAATCCCAATGAAGATTATTTGTAATTGGGTGCATTCTTATATTCACATTTTGTATCATTCAACACTCACTTTGCATTCAAATTCTTTTTTTTATCATTTTTCATCCTTCAAGTTATTAAGGGTCTCTATCATCTCAACAAACTATGGTAATCGAGTAAATTTAAAATTAAAATGACCAGATTGATATTATACATATTTATCATATTTAAGATTATAAGAATACTTAGATGTTCAGCAAATTTTGTGTGACTTTGCACAACTGAAACCAACTTAGATACATCTTAACCCCATATCTATCAAACATCCAGAGCGATCAAGTCTCTCGAGGTGCAAACATTTCCTCAAATTTTGTACTAAAAAAAAACAGTTTAGAACTTCAAATATTTAATCCCTCTGAATACTTGATAGATCCAAAATTAAGATAAATCTAGATTGATAAATACAAAATATAACACATATATAATTAAATCATAAATCATAAAAATACACTGTAATAGAATCTTCATAATAGACTCTTCGGAATTAATAATGCACTTAAAATACCAATATTTCAAAAAATAATAAATAGAGTAAACTGAACATAAATAATATATATCATATTGCATTTTATTTTAATAAAAAAATATTTCTTAAAATTATGAACACATATTTTTATGTATAAAATACTAAGTTTAGTTTTAATATCATTTTTTAAATTAATTATTCAATTAAGACATATTACAAATAATTGATTAGTCGTTATTAATAATAAATGTTAATATAAATTATAGTATAAAAAATAATTTATATTTATATTTCCCAATTATTTATTCGTAATTATAAATATATTATAATATAAATTTCTAAAAAAATAAATATTTTCAAATTAAAATATTTTATTTTATATGAATTATTAATAACGTGTTATGAATTACTAAGGGTTACACATTATCAAAATAATTTCGTTATCATAACGAGGTCATTCTGAATTGAGTTCCATTTTATCCCTATAATTATAATTTTAAATGAACATATTATAGTATTGTATTTATTAAAATTTCAACACAGTATTCAAAAATATTTCTATTTGAAGCTAGATAAGTTTTTCAATGGTGATATTTAATTTGGTTTTATTTTATCATTATAATTATAAAGATTAAATGGAAATACTCTAGTATTTATTAGAATTTCAATATAATTGGTTTCAAAATTGTTGTATTTTAGATCAAGATAAGTTTTTAAATGTTTATCTTATATATTTTAAAATGTTATAATAAATAAAATTTATTTTTTTAACTATATAAGAAATAAAAAAATTAGGAATAATAAAAATATAGTTAATAGCTACTCTAATATATTAGTTTAAGTATTATAAAATGAAGCATTAATTTTCCTCCAACATATTTCAAGTCATATAAATATTAATTAACTTATTGTATTTTATATTAAAAAATAATTAAAATTTATACTCATATATAGTAATTTTATTAAATTGGATGAACTTTTTTAGGTTTGTACTATGTATCATAATTGAATTTAGGCTTATGTGATCCATAACTTATGTGTTAAAATATTTTTAGAGAAATTATATTAATTAGAGATCATTCATAGACGCATTTCGAACCATTCAATGTGGTTCATTGTCAAGACTACATTATCTTTAATGTGATTTCTCTGAAAAAATTTCAACACATAAACTATGTATATGTTTGAAAAATTACAATTTTTTGAGTGGACATTCCACCTATACTCATGGAACACTTTGAAACTATGGCCTTAAACTCTTGGCATCACAAACCAAAAGGTTGATATGAATTTATCAATGATACCTTCATTATTAGGCCTTAAGTACATTCCTTTCTCTTATCATTCTCAAATAAATTCAAAAGCCTCTCCTCTCATATTCAATTTACAATCGAACTCGAAAATGATTTGTCTCTTACGTTTCTTGATGTTGTTATGTCTTTTATTCTTGATAAATTCCTCACCCACCAACTGTACAAGGGAAAGACCAACATTGACTAGTACCTCCATGATTATTCCCATTATCATACACCACAAAAAAAATTGGTCCTTAAAACTCTCTTCACTATATCCATTTAAATATATGATCCTCAATTCCTATCCAAAGAAAAAACTCATTTAAAAAAAGGTTCCAAAAAATAATGATTACTCCATTTAACTAATCAATAAAGTGTTGGGGTACATTGCACTTAGGAGTTCATCAATACATCATTAGAACTTCATTTGGGAAATTACTTGAACCTCTTGCATACATAATTAGGTTCACATATGACCAAATTTCATTCACTATAAGATTTTGCCCACCATTTGAGACATTAACCTATTTTTGAGATTTGTAATTTTTAGTAAGTGTATTTTTATCAAGGGTTAACACCTACGATGTCATGTGGCTCTGATCGGGATGTCATGTGGCTCTGATCGGGAACTGACTAGCATATGACATGGAAATTTCCACTCCATTATTGCACATTGCCTTATCTCTAAGGTCTAATACACATTTTCTCTCTTACTTCTAGAGATAATTGTAACGCGTTGATCTACTCTTTTACCTAACATAGTTTTAGAGTTTGGATGGATAATTATTTCATGTAAGAGTTATTACATCGGTTTTAGTTTAATTTATACTCTACTTAATTCTTTTGAACTCTATCATTAGATTTTTGCTATTCTAGGAATGTTGACTAGTCAACTAAGTGCATGCACAAGGGAAGCACAACATACTTCAAATTTACTTTCTTTGTTGGAGAGGTTATTTATTATATTTATGTTTAGGAATAATATCACATCAAAACTTCATGAGTTTTTCAAATTCTCTTTTGCTACAAAGTCAAATTTTTAACAATTTTATTCTCTTTTCTATTCTTTTCCTATAGGTAGTTTTGTAACTTTTCACACTTAAATCTTGTGCTTGTGCTTAATATATAACATAAATATTTCATTCATATTGCGATCCACATTCTACATGTAGTTTGAAGTCTTACCTTTCTACCACATATGGAAGGTACCAACAATCATATCTCAAAAAACCTCACTAAAAATAATATTGAAACTCCATTTAAACATTTTAGAACTTTGAAACAATTTTTTAAAACTATTAAGCATAAGTTTGATGTAATGCTTCACTTAAGATTTTGAATTCCTTGCTTATGTGGAAAAGAATATGAAGATGAAATTGGGAGACCATTTAAATATAGCCTTAACGAAGATATAGCTAATATAACCCATAACAACATGTCTAAATTACAGATCGTCTAGTACTCCTTCACATCCAAGCACTAAATTATGTTTAATGAAACTATTTTTTTTCCTTAATTCCATTCTACACATCTTGCAGCATCAAAGAATCCCTTGAAATTGAAAAAAATCTCAATAATTCCTAAAAGGAAGATGGCTTTAAACTTAGGTAGTCCTAAAAGCCCCTTAGTCAAGGCTTAAATCATTAGGTCCGAATCATTGGATATTCTCCTTGATTTTTTTCAACTCTTGCATCATCTAAGAATCCCTTAAAATTAAAAAACACCACAATAATTCTAAAAAGAAAGATGGTTATAAATTCAAAGGAGTCCTAAAAGCCCCTTATTCAATACCTAAAACATTAATTTTAAATCATTAGGTCTCTTAATTTCTTTTCAACTATGTTACCACTCTCTATTCATTTTGGCCTTAATATATTTTCCTATTCATCTTACTCTATATTTATAACTCTCTTCCAAATTCATAATTTTTTTTCCTCTTTCCGCACATGAACCTCCGTACCCTATATAATATAATATAATATATATATATATATTTTATAGTCTTTCATTAATTAATAATAAATATTTCATATTTTTTTTACGGTTTTCATTAATTAATAAATAAAAATCTCATAATTTTTTTCATTCCTCTCTTAGCATTAATTAATAATAACTCATATTTTTTTATATTTTCTTTCCATTTAGGAAAATACTTCTAAAAATAATCCTCTCACTTACCTATGTTTTCACTTTACACACTTTTCACATATTAAGTATTTTCAACTTTATGCTTCAATAGTATATGATAATGATTAGAATATCAACATAAATATTTTTATTTTTATTAAAATAAAATAAAAGAATCCATAAACTATAATTGTATTATTTAAATATTATTATTTTTAAATAAACACCAATTACTAAAGTAGGAGTATGCCACTTCATTAGCCCAATGCAATATGAACAGTAGTCAATATAATAAATTTATACAAACCTAACATGACCAAACTTATAACAATTTGGCGTCTAACTATTCAAACGACAGAGACTTATAACAATTTGGCATCTAACCATTCAAACGACACTTAACAGGAGAAAACCTAGAACAGCTCAAACCTTACGCGGACAGAAAAACGTAAGCCAATAGCTAGAACATTACCCAAGCTATCCAACCCAACCTGACACTGGAAATATTGAATTGCGACACAACCGCCCTAGAAAGTTTATTTGCAGAACACATATTTTGGCGCGACAAAGTTTTAGAGATGGGAACGTGGAAAAGGGTGAGAGTGCTCCATCGGCGCATCACCGATTCCTTGCTTCAAATCGTCTCATGGCAGCAGAGGTCAAGCAAATGGGAAACACTATTCCCTCCACGCCGCTTGTATTACGAGCAACGATGAAGAAGTTGATGATGCCCGGCACTACACCCACTCCACTTTTTGCAGGTCCTCCGTAGGCTGCCCTCCCCCAACCGAAATCCACATCTCTGAAGCCCGTGTTGGTAACATATGAAACGAAGAAGGAACCCACCACTGTAAAGTGAGGTTGCCGTCTCAATTCCATCAGATCTCTCCCCGATCGCACGTATTCGTCGTTCACAGCTGTTTTTGCTTCGTTGATCAGTGTCACAGCGAAAGACAGCGGTTTGTTTAATAGCTCTCCTGCGGTCGTCTCCGCGCATGCAAGGCTTATCCCATTCCCGTAGAGCCCTTCAGGAAGTGGCGGGCCGGTTTTCATCCGGGCATTCACGGTGAATATGAACCGAACTTCCTGCTCCGCAGGCATTCTGACCGCCTTCGTTCTCAGACGCCACAAAAATGCCGACAGAGCTTCAAAGCTTGAGAATTTGCCTTGTCCTACGGCTTGTGTCCGAAGAAGAATGAATTGTGGATCAGCTCGTTAGCTGGCACCCTCTGCCCATATTTGTCTTCTATTTGATCGTATGCGTAGAGCGGAAACTTTACAGTGGCATAAGTCCGCGGACGGAGGCTTTCTCTTTCCCAGACCGGAAGAACAGAAGGACTTGTCGCTCCCTTCCCCATTTCGGCAAGAGCGTTCCTGAACTGAACGAGGCCAAATGCGTCACTAAGGGTATGATTCAAAGCTATGGCGAGTATGAACCCTCCGCTTCTCAATCGCGTTACCTGAAACATTATGATTAGCTGTACGGTCAAAAACACATTTTCTGCTGCTGCAAGAAATAGAAATACGGTCAATGCCACCGTGCAAGATAACAAATGCAGGCTAATACGATCTGAATTCATCAAAGAAAATCGAGTCAAAGCATGAATGAATTAACCTGAATGATAAGGATAGGAGAATTGGTAATAATCTCTGGGCCGGGCACATCATGCAGTATATCTTGCCAGCAGGGAAAGGACGGTAGAAGGTCTCCTAATTCCTCCAGAGCAACGTCCGCATCGGCTTCCACAAACAGCATACCTTCTCCCGTGCACTCGACCAGGAGCTTACCGTGGGCGCGTCTCTGACTCTTCCGGCCAAAGGGTAGTAGAATACCAAAACCTTGGCCAGCCCTTCTCTGATAACCCTGGCGGGATCCTCATCCTTCACCGATGGGTTGAACCGATAGAACTGAAAGACGGGGATATGAAATCTCAGAGTTCCCTGATCATCGATATTGGGAAGGTATAGAAACTCTTTCGGAGTAGACGCCAATGGCGGAACGAGCACAACCCCCTTTCTGGTGACCTTGAATTGCAGAGATGCCATTAAATAAAAGTTAACCCGAAAGAAATAGCTGAGCGGCGTTAGAGACCTTTGGCGCTGATACTGCGTGAGTCGATATGCTTTATAATTATATAAATGCTTTCGGATGTTTGCAGATTTGTTGCTTACTTCTACTTCATTATTTATACGTTTATTTAAAATTCACCAGTTGTGACGCATGACTCCCTTTAAAAATTTACAAGTTTTGACGAATGGCTCTGATCCGTCGAACGAGATATCTCATAATGCCACTTTACATTATTTTGTGGATCGATACTTATATTTTGGAAAAGTGGAATGATTGAAAATTTAATAATTTGTTATTTAATTATTATAAAATTTATTTAATTTAAATTTATAAATATTTATATATGATTAGGTAAAAAAATGATTTAAAATAAAAATAATAATAATTTTAGAAATAATAATATTAATTATTATTAATAGAATAATTTAGTAAATAATTTATTTCTCATTTAAGTTTAAATTTGTATAAATATGTTATAACTTATATAGATATGATATAGTTATATTTAATAGAATATAATGGAAATCTATGTTTTAAAGCTATTATTATTATTATTTTTTAAAGATTTTTTTTATAAAAAATAATTTTATTATATTCACTACCACTACTTATGGAAATATATGTTTTAAAGCTATTATTTTTTTTTAGAATTTTTTTTATAGAGAATAATTTTATTATATTCACCTACCACTATTTTACTCATAAACATGTTTAAACTGTTTTAGGGGAAAATATGTTAAAGCAGAAGATTTCAAAGGATGCCAATACTTATTAGAATTTGAAAATAAGTGTAATTTTTTAATTTATGATTTGAAGGTTATTGGTTTTTTGGTTTATTTTCATCAATTTTTTAAAAATTATATGAATTTAAATTATTTATATAGGTTTTGTGTGCAACTCAAGTTTCAATATTCAAGTTTCAAATTTCTTTGAGTGAAGTCCATTAACAAAACTACTTATTTATATAAAATAAATTTTTAAAATTTTTAATTTAATTAATAATAATGCAGTTAAAAGTTGAAGATTGAGATTTATCTCAATAATAATGATATTATTGATGTTTTTTAATTAATTAAAAACAATATTATATAAAATGAGTTATGCATTTTTGTATATGTGTTCTTTATATATCATACTAATATGATAAAGCATATTTACATATTAATAATCTCCATAGTAAAATTAAAGTTTTGAATTTAGGCTTCTATGATCTATATCAATTTTTATTGAAAAGGTTTTAGGGGATAACCACATCAAAATTAATTGGTCGAGCCCCCTCATTCAACGGCTAGAAAGGAAGGAACGACTACATTTGACCAAAGAAATGACTTGGGAACGACTACATTTGACTAAACCAAGAGATAGGAATAATATCAATTAGTTAATTAATAAATAATTAATAGTTTGTTAAATTATTTTTATTATTTTATTATTACTAAATAATTCTTTATCTAACTATTTTTTATGATTTTTTATTTTATTTTTACTATCGTCTTTATTATTAATATTAACAAGATAATTAATTACTAACTAGTTAATTAGTTAATGTATTTATTTATTTATTTTTATTTTTAAGGTATATGAAACTAAATTTGAAACATGTTCTTCTAACATATAAATTTGTTTATAATTAATTAGTTATTTTGATTATTAGAAATATTTATTACCATTAACTAAAGGACCACGAAATGAGAATTAAAACGTAAAGGTTTATCAATAATCTACTTAATTTAGTTATCTATATGAATATTGTTCTATATAAAATTATTTGTCTTATTTCAACAAAACTATGTTTAACGAAATTTTTTTAGAATAAACTAAAAACAATATCTTAATCTAAAAAATATTTAATAAAAATATTAGCACAAGGGAAAAAGGGGAATCAAAAATCAGAAGAAAAGGGAGTAAAAATCAAAACAAAGAGCAGAAACAGGGGCGGGGGAAAGAGGCTAAGGGGTTAGGAGGAAAGTGCAGGGAGGGAAAGAGGGGTAAGAATTAGGAGGAAACGGTAGAGATCCAACAACTACTTATCTTCCAGCCATCATCCCTATTAAGATTCCCAACAATTGCTAATCTTCCAGTCGTCATCCCTATTGAGATTCCTAACAACTGGTAATCTTTCATTCGTCATCCCTATTGAGATTCCTCTACCTTCTTTCAATTTGAATAACCTGCCTAAACTTCTCGTAATGTGATTATCGCCAAAAACCTTCTAAATAAATTAAAGTTATAACTTAATTAATTTTTGAAATTTTGAAATTTTTAATAATATAAAATATGTTAGGAAATAAAATTAATAGACTTTTTTTACTATCTTTTTTATTATTTTAAAACTAAAAAGATTATATAAAGACTTGTATTATTATAAGAAAGGATGAATAATTAGTTAGTTAATTAGCTAATGCATTTATTTATTTATTTTTATTTTAAGCTATTGGGAATTAAATGTAAGGGTTTATCAATTAATCTATTAATTGGTTAATTTATATGAATATGTTTTATATAAAGTTATTTGTATATTTCAAAAGAAAAACTAGCTCAAGGGAAATTTTTTAGAATTTAAACTAAAAAATATCTTAATGAAAAAGAAAAAGATTATATAAAGACTTGTATTATTATAGGAAAGAATAAATAATTAGTTAGTTAATTAGCTAATGCATTTATTTATTTATTTTTATTTTTAAGCTATATGAAACTAAATTTTAAGCTATTGGGAATTAAATGTAAGGGTTAATCTATATGAATATGTTCTATATAAAATTATTTGTTATATTTCAAAAAAAAAACTAGCTCGGGGAAATTTTTTAGAATTTAAACTAAAAAATATCTTAATGAAAAAGAAAAAGATTATATAAGGACTTGTATTATTATAGGAAAGAATAAATAATTAGTTAGTTAATTAGCTAATGCATTTATTTATTTATTTTTATTTGAAAGCTATATGAAACTAAATTTTAAGCTATTGGGAATTAAATGTAAGGGTTTATCAATTAATCTATTAATTGGTTAATCTATATGAATATGTTCTATATAAAATTATTTGTGTATTTCAAAAAAAACTAGCTCAAAGGGAAATTTTTTAGAATTTAAACTAAAAAATATCTTAATGAAAAAGAATTAATAATAATATTAGCAAAGGGAATAAAGGGGAAGCAAACAATTAGAAGACGAGTAAAAATCAAACCAAAGAGTGGAAACGGGGCGGGAGGAAGACGGGGAGGGGTTAGGAGGAAAGGGCATGGAGGGAAAGAGGGGTAGGGGTTAAGAGGAAAGGGCAAGGGGAGGGGTTAGGAGGAAAGGGCATGGAGGGAAAGAGGGGTAGGGGTTAAGAGGAAAGGGCAGGAATCCAACAACTGCTAATCTTCTAGCCGTCATCCCTATTGAGATTCCTCTATCTTCTTTCAATTTGAGTAACCTCCCTAAACTTCTAGTAATATGATTATAGCCAAAAACCTTCCAAATAAATTAAAGTTATAACTTAATTTATTTTTGAAATTTTAATAATATAGAAATATATTACAAATAAAAAATTAATAATTTTTTTTTTTTTAAACTAACTCATTTTATATTTCATAAAAAACAAATATATCCAAATTCCATTGATATCCTTTAAATTTTCATGGGCCAGAAAAAACTTGGCTTCAATATCGTATCCTATGAATTAAATAAATTAATGTGTATGAATTCTTATTATTCATTTAGTTTATATAATAGCATTAAATAATTAAAAAATCCGTCATAAAAAAAATGATAAAAACCCATTAAATACGTCAGAGAGAAAAGAAATAAACACTAAGCACCACAAAACCAAAATCTAAAGCTTTTAGTTTCACAACGTCAACAGTCACAAATAGTGTGAATAATCCGAACTCATAAACCGATTTGAGGGTTTCTTTTCCAACGTTGGCAGGTGATCATACTCCGCGTCAGCGTGAAGATATGTGGTTGCAAATATTTCGGGCTCATGACGACTGCTCAAAAGATTTGTGGTGTGCGAATTTTTCGGGCTTAGGATAAGTGCCTAGATTCGAATGTAGAAGCGTCATTTGCCTATTTGACATATGAAGAGTTATTAAGTCGCAGTTGGAAGGGTAGCAGATTTTGACATATCAAGAGTTATTTTCAGGCTAAAAGATCTTCACAATTTGACACATTTACTTTCTAGACATGGATGGATAATGACACTTTGTTTAAATATATATTCATTATGGTAAGGAAAAAAATCAATACAATTTTTTTAAATATACATTTCTTAAAAGTGAAGTTTTACCATAGAATAAAATAGACTTAATTTTTAAGATTTCTAGATACCTGGTAAGAGTTTCTAACATTCCTTTTAATTTCGTGGAAAAATATAAAGGGTTAGAAAATTATTACTTATTATTTTTACTCATTTATTTTATATTCTTTTTATTGTTTATTGGACAAAACCATTATCATGACATAAAGTAATTTTAAAATTGGAATATCAATTCAAATAAAGTAACAATCATTGTTACAACATGTTGTACAAAGTTTTTTTTGTAGCTTTGCATAATTATTATTGTTTATTTAATTGGGCTAGTTAATCACATATTTTATAATGTAAGTGTTAATGTCATACAAGGTAGTAATATTATCAAAATGACAAAACAAGAAAACACATAAATAGACATTGATATACCTTGAAAACTTTGAAGGGAAAATACCATCAAATGTTTATTTTATTAAACATTTTGTGAGGGTGTTCACCCCACTCAATGGTTGCAAGAGAGTCCATGTCTTGCCCATTGTTAAATATTTTACGAAGAAATATCATATTTAATTCAGCATAACTAGCTAGAAGCCATTACATTAATCATGTTATCAAAACACTTTGCCCCACAATTCCTCGAGAATTGTGTGTTTGTGGCCTGGTTGTATCCAGCAATGGAATATCTTGCATTTGGTGAGCCTTCACTTTGCATGGACCATTAGTCAAGCATAATGATTTTTATTGTCTGTCATAGTGTTAACTATAATCCATTTTTGGTTATTGTATAAGGGATGGGTGAGACACTATTAATCCATCCTTCGGATAAAACACATTTCCTCCTTTCAATTAATATTCTCAACAACTCTAACATCATGAGTTTATAAGTTCTTTTATCAAACCCAAATAATAAGTTTGTACTAGATATGCTTTAAACATTTTCTCATATCCACTTTCTTACACATGCATTAATTAAAAGTATAAAATTTCACAAGCATGCTTATTTATCCATGCATGTGTATGGCTATGACACATGTCTATCCACCCACACCTCACATGCATAAATATTTCCAAGGCATGCTCATCTATCTACACTTCACATGAATTTTAAGAAAGGGAATAACTTCATTTTACCACTATAGAAAAGAACACGACAATATTTAAAAGAATCACCATAGTATTCACTATCACCTCACACAAGAAAAAATATTTTTTTCCAAAAGATAAACACCAAAGCTATTATTATTTATTTGCACAAGAATAAATTACTTTCTAAAAGGAAAACCACCGCAATATCCCATATTTTGTTTACGGAAAAATAGCACATTAGCTAGTATCTTTGCGTATGAAAAAACATATTATTTTTCTAAAAGGAAATAACCCAACAAATATTAACTTTGTGCACATAAACACATATTGTCTCTATCACCTCACACAAGAAAAAATATTTTTTTCCAAAAGATAAACACCAAAGCTATTATTATTTCTTTGCACAAGAATAAATTACTTTCTAAAAGGAAAACCACCGCAATATCCCATATTTTGTTTACGGAAAAATAGCACATTAGCTAGTATCTTTGCGTATGAAAAAACATATTATTTTTCTAAAAGGAAATAACCCAACAAATATTAACTTTGTGCACATAAACACATATTGTCTTTCAAAAAATTTCACAGAATAGTTATTATTTTTGTGCATGCAAATACATATTTCTTTTTCAAGAAAACTACCATAGATTATTATCTTTGTATGCCCAAGATTTGTATGTAACCCTTGAAGAAAATAAATGTTTGATTCTTATCATTTCATGCATGAGAATTCATATGAAATCTTTGAAGAAAATAACTTTGATTTTTATCATTTCATAAACAATATATTTATACAACCTTTCAACAAGGTAAACTTAGTTTATCTATTTTTCTACACAATAATTCATAATAAAAAATTCCAAAAACATTATTGTAACACTCTACCCCACATTTACCCACGTTTACAAACTCTTTAGGGTAAACATGAGCTGAGAGTTACTATGACATGACCCAACATCCAAGTTCCAATTATGGAAGTGGAGTATAATAACCAAAAACTTTTTGAAATCTCTCAGGGACACCAAACCACCTAGGTGTTAGAAACACCTACTCATGGTTTTATCCTAACCTGCAACTATCTTTTTCTTTGATATCACAGCCTAGTCACACACATGCCAAGCCTTCCACGTGGCTAGAAGGTCTCAGTAGCATGCACATTCCTTCCTTCATGTAGCTACAACCGATATTTTTCAATTAAGAGATAGCTAATGTGAAATCAACACCACATTTTCAGGGCTAGCCTATACACCACTGCCTAAAACATTCTAGAAACAAGTATAAGACAAACATAGGAATGCATAACCTATACTTAGGCTCAAATCTTGCCCAAACATGTCAAACTCCTAATAAACATATAGACAAACATATGGTAAACATAGTAGCTACAAGTCATGAATGCATATTTGATCATTGTCTCATTCATTTCACCATAGAATTATTAACAAGACTCAATTCCCTCTCAAGCTAGCTGCAACAACACTTCTTATCTCATACATTCATCTAACCACTCAATGAATTATCAAAACATGAAAAATATCCATAACAAGACCACATCATTTAACCATGCCTATCACCAACATTTTACCATAATAAATCAATGAAAAAACAATTATAAAATCAACACAATAACGAATATACGAGCTTATTGATCTCAATAAGAAATAACACTTCATAACATATACATAAGTCAACCAAATTAGAGGCTTCCACGTAACACACAATGATAAATTGCGCTAAACCAAATCTCTCTTTTAGTCAATCACCCTTGTTCCATATTATAACCATGAATGTGAAATATCATGGGATAAACCAAAACAAAACCAATTGGAGCATCCAAAGGCTAAACCACTTCAAAGCTCAACCACACTAATTTCACCTAAATTGGTCTAGAATTCACTAAGCCAACATAATATTGGATGTCTTAGAATTTCTTCACCATACCCATAGGAAGTTTCTACTCTCCACCCACCTGTTAAGGGCTTCCCAGATAAAACCATCGCTACCCCTAACCCTTGGGATTTTCCTAAGACCACCTCACGTAGATCCAAAATCATACGATAATGCAAAGCTCAATAAAACACGAATCCCATCATACCATGGTTATCTAGGAAATGGAAAGGAAAGGATGAAGTCATTATCAATCAAGGAAAAACCCATGCCAATGAGAGAAAAGAAATCATGTAACCCAAATGCATGCGCCATGCTTTCAGATCCCAACAAGGAAATCACACATGCAACCTATTACCTATAAAATCTTCCTATTGTAGTTGCTTTTCGAATATTCTCCTTACACTCCTTTACTTTCCATTTTTTGTCCCTTTCTCACTTGCTTTCTTTCTTGTTTCCAAGTGCTCTCTCTCTCCTCTTCGAGCTTGATTACTAAAACTAATCAAAAGCTCATCCAAAAACTGTCAAAACTTGTCAATTGTTTCTTGGGTGTTTTTTTGTCATTGATGTCTGATGCCTCTTCTTAACATTTTCCTTTTCCTTCATTTTCCTTTATTTTCTCTCTAATTTCCCTAGCGCGGATATTCATGTCCCTTCATCTTCCTTTTCTCCTATTTTCCTTTATTCATTAATTAATTTCCGCTTATTGCATTTTCATTTGCCAATGCTAATGCCAATTTCCATAGCCATTTACAGACCACAAGTGTTACCCACTTTAATGGTATTCCCTCCATTGAGATTGGAGTACATGTCCCATGATCTTAATCTTCTTTTTGCCTTTATAATGTCCTTCCTATTACATGGAAAATCAACCCGAGGTTGTTATAAACCCCTCCCCCCTTAGGGGAACTCTGTCCTCAGTGTTCTATGACATTTATGACTACCAAACTACTGAAAAAACATACTTCTTATTGGATCTTTATATCACAACTTGTTGCAATATTTACAATGACAAACTGTATAAAGCATGACAAACATATTTCTTATTGGAGCTTTATAACACAACTCGATGCAGTATTTACAATGACTATTGTTGGTCACTTTAATTGCTGACTAAAGTGCTACATAAATTGTCAACGCAGGGAAGTCTGGTCATTTCAAAGGTGACTGCGTACTATATGTACTCAATCTTAAAAGCACTAAAAGTTGTAGTACAAACGAATCACACCTTGCTTTAATCACTGAAGCTCCGCTTTGTGTTACAAAAAATATACTCTATTGCAGATATCCATTAAGAGATACTTAAATTCATTCAAGGAACAATTCAACATAAAGGAACAATTCTACAAAAGAAAACAATGGCTATGCTGTAACAGAGAATCAGGACCCTATCCCCAGAATGGGAACCTTCATCAACTGCCTTTGTTTATCTAGCTTGTTGATTCACTCTGTAAACTTAATCACCGGTGAGACACTCATGAAATAACTTTAACCAATGCCACAATCGATTAAGAAAGGAACAAAGTTTCAGGAAAGGTAAAACAATATCCAAAAAAACAATATTTGTTAACAAGGTATGAATAAAACATACACTCACACACTGCAGAGAAATATAATGGGTGAATCTTGTGATGAAGGTGGGCCCTGTCCTTCTCACAAGATATCCCGGGAGACGAGGACTAGAGAAAGATGTTTAGAATGAGAGTTTTATTCATCCATCAACATGTCATGTTACAGAAAGAAAAGATTCTAGTCCTGTCTCTTTAACTCAACCTCCTTCATAGTCTGTTCATCCCCTTCTAATGTAGATGTCTCTTATTTATAAAGAGGAGACATCTATTACAAAAGATTTACATTGCAAAATTCTGTTTAACCCATTATAAAAAAAAATAGGGAAATTAATTTCCCGTCAACAAAGTGTTGTTACAACAATACTGTCTTTAGATCATGGATGTTACATCCGATATAAAAGCTTCCTCGGTGATCGATCTGGTTCATCTGTTGTCAAATTTGGAACACAAATCTCGACTGTTTTTGCTTCTAGATTTGCGTGCCCTTCTTGCAATTTCAGCAACTGCAAAAATAGTCTTACAAATTCCGGGCAGTTTCAGCAACACGGATTGCACATCAATCTTTAACTGTTTCAGCAACTAACAATTCAAATCTTAACTATGAAGATAACATGATTATCTGTTAAATAATTAAATGTATAGTGATGAGAAGAGTCACTGCATACCTTTGGAATAATTGGGTCAAAACATTGACAAGGACTTTTAAATATGGGTTGAAATTTGTGACATTATAACAAAATGTATAGTCAGAAAGAGACAAAATGAGGTCCTAACATCCCCCCCAACTGAAATAGTTGCATTTCTTCATGCAATTTTTACTCTGAGTCTGAGTCGAAACACTGGGATGTACAGTGCAAATTACTTATGCAGTAAGAATAGAAAGTGTTGTCGGCCATGTTTCTGAACCCCTGGGTATTCTGAATTCTCTACCATGCTGCAAGCTCCTTCTTTCTGGACAACGTGAAGTGAGCCTTATATTATTGTGCTAGCAGCCAAAGTAGAGGGAAGTGGAAGTGATAGCCCAACCAGTTTTGGTCACACTATTGCATGCATTTCACATAATTAGGTAACCTTGATATTATTGCTTGAAGATTGGGAGGGTTAAAAGGATGATATTCTCTCCTCTCCTTTGGACAATGTTCCCAAAATAGATTATTTTCTTGTATGGCCAGAGTTCCCTTAGCCTTGACATAATGTTGGCAGTCCTTTAAGACTGCTGCCTATAGTCCTCTAATATGCTCAGTCATCCCTAGCTCTTGTAAAACCTGTCGATGTTCAGCAATAAAAGCAGTGGCATTCTGTGGCTCAGCTCGGATTCAGAGAAGGCAGTTCTCTTCATTATGTGTTGCTGACATGAAAGCATTTTGCTTGGTAAGTTGATTGGCCAGGAAAGAAACGAAGGCTCTAATCTGAATGTCACCAACGATAGGAATCAAATTAAGCTTCCTATCTTCAGGTATGGCCTCATTATGAAGATAAAGTTCACATAACAAATTATGTTCACTAATTGATGCTTGTGCAAAAGTTTCAATAAACTGCTGAGGTGTAGACACCTCGTGGGGTCATCCATCTTTGATTGCTTTCAATTGGAAGAACGCTAGGAATTCACTTAAAAACACAGAATAGTTGAAGGATGGCTTTCTAGTGGCGAGTAATCTTTGAACTAGGTCAAAGATAAGAGACAGTCTGGTCTTTAGCTTTTTGTTTTCCTTGTGCCGTGCACAAGACTATTCTAGGACTTCCCAATTTCAATATACATGATTTAGCCACACTGATTTATGTTCCTGTAATGCCTTTTCTTGGGACAGGGCATACTCTTTCTTCCATGTATCCCTCAGCTCCTGAAAACTAGAGGCCTGAGTGAATACAGTCCATGCACACTGGGGTTCAGTATGAACGAAGACAGTGCTTTCACTCCGGGGTTCAGTCTGAGTGAACACATCTTTTGGAGACTTTGGTGCTGGTTTTTCAACTTTAACAACTGGGGTAGGTCAGGGTACCTGTGGTTTCATTTCTTCTTCAGAGGTCTTTGAAGGCCCTGTTGGTTCTTGTGTAACAGCAGGGCACTCCTTCTTAGTTGTGACAGGAGTAGATGCATGGGTGGGTCCAGGCAGTGGGACTTCGATTATCTTATAACCAGCTCGAGAATAGAGATCACCACACTGGTCGCACATGTATTCATTATATCTATCTTTTTCTGCACTTCTCTCAGTTGCAGATGCTACCTGAGCTAAGATATACATATTGCATTCTCTTTCATGGACTTCTCTTGCCATGATCAACTCATGCTTATAGACCTCAATCTCAGATTTCAAAAACTCATTTTCTTCCTGAAGGGAGGCTAAAGTAACCGAGCGTTCTGTAGCAGTTGCAGGTTCCAGTGGATGGGAGGATCTTTGTTTAGTGGTAGCTTCATAATTTGCATCGTCAGCAGGTGGTTATTGTGTAACACCTGCTGGACTAGTAGCTGGTTCTTATGTAACAACTACCTCTAGGTCTTCTGCTTTCTGTTCCTTGACAGGTGGTTCTTGTGTAACACCTGTTATGTTGGTAGCTGGTTCTTGTGGAGCAGCTACATCTAGGTCGTCTATCTTTTGTTCCTCAACAGGTGGTTCTTGTGTAACACCTGTTAGGTTTGTAGCTAGTTCTTGTGGAGCAGCTACATGTTGTACATTGTCTTGAGTTTCTACTTTTGATAGATCAACAACTGGTTCTTGTGGGGTAGTTGCATCTTTTGAAAGGAACGATGTCACAAACTCCTGAGCAAATTACATTTCGGTACCCGAGCGTGAGGAAGGGAAGGATTCAGGGCCTTAGGGATGTGGTGAGGTACGAGGCTTCAAGATAACGGGTGGGGGATTAGGGGTGATGGTCTCAACCGCTGCTTCGGAACACGTTCTTGTTCATCTTCGAGGCAGTAAGGCCGGAATTACGGTGGTTTTCCTCTTACGAACATTTTTCCTTCACGTAGGAGGATCATCAGTAGTAGCAAATTCTTTAATTAAGGATGTTGTTTGTCTTTTTAATGAGGGTGCCGCCTTTTCTTCTCTTTTCCTTTTTAGTTTGGCAATGGGGGTTTTTCATCTAAATCATCACTGGGGATATGGACCATGGGAATGGACGATTTAGGTAAGTTAAGGGATGGGTTAGATACAGGCGAGGGGTCAAGTGGATTTACCATTGCGGGTGGTGGAATTTATGAGGAATGAAAGATGCTCCGTGGCTATTGAACAGAAAGATTTTCAACTTGTTCCGAAATTCCAGTGGTCTGCTGAGAATTTTCAGCGTCTAATTGGGGAGTTTCGGCTGCTGTTCGAGAGGTTTCAACAGTTTCTTGAGGGTTTTCAGTTGTTGGTTGAGGATTTTCAGCAACCTCCTACGGGTCTTGAGCTGTTGGTTGAGGAACTTTAGCGACTTCCTGGGGTGGGTTCTTAAGAAGAGGAGGATTTCGCAAGGCAAAGCCCCTCTGAATTAGAAGTTGAACCAGGCGATGGTGAGTGAGGGATAGGAGTGGGTACTTTGCATGCGTGGAATAATGTAACATGTTCTTTAGACACCCAAGCAGATAGTATGGCATATTTAATAAACGACCATGTCTTAAATGATTCAACAATACAAAGTCATGCTGGTACACTACCTGGTAACGTCCCTCGCATGTGAAATAGTGCTTGGCGAATTCTGAGGCCTTTGGCCATGGAGGTGGTAATGAGCGAATTGCAATGCCCCTGCCTTTTTGTTCAACCCGCTCTCCTGGTAAAAGAAAATCTTGTTGTGCATTCAGGATGAGGTTTTTACGACTGAACCAACGAATGCCATCGGTTGGTAACCCTAAAACTTGTGTTATATCCTCTTCTATTACCAGAATTCACACTCCCTGAACAATAGAGTATCCTTCGCTTAAATTTCGTGTGAATTCCAGGACTTGCTGAGAGTCAAATCCTTGAAGCCTTCAGAAATAATCCACCGAGCCTGCTTGCTGAAAAATTTGATATGCTTCCAGGTACAATTCCAATAGAGCTGTTGAACTAGGTTCATTTCAAATAGCATTTCCTCCCATCGTTATTGGTTTAGAAAAATGCACAGTACAGAGCCGAGTTACCGCAGTCGAAACAAAGTAAGATATTGCGAATGAGGTTGTGACATAATAACACAGAGAAGGGGTGACGAGACATAGTCATGACGATGATTGACATATCGGGTAATGATTGTAAAATTTTGGTATTCCCCCCCCCCCCCCCCCCCCCCCCCCCCAACTGTAGCTAAATGATACTTTTGAATGTATGTCGATTTCGGTAATCATATCGGGATCTTCTCATTAACTACAGTTTAATATTCACACATAAACATGCATACCTCACATTTTACCTTCGATCATTGTGCTGTCAATATAATCTCATCATTGATGGGTCACCAATGGTTATGAAAAAGGGTTTATAAAATATGAGGGTATTTATATGAAAGGTTTTCTATATTCACAGGAGGTGATAGTGAAAGAACACAATTATCAGGATCAATGGCTATTTTTCTCTTATGAAAATATATATTGGTTGTTTTTGAGAGGAACTGATGCTTGAATTTTGGGAAAAATGGGAAAATTGATGTTTTTAGGGAAAGGTGAAAAAGGTGGGTGTTTCAATAATGGAGAAGTTGGTGTTTCAGCAACGAAGAAAATGGTGAAGAATTGGTGTTTCAACAACGAGAAAAATGGTGTTTCAACAATAGGAAAAATGGTGTTTCAGCAATAGGAAAAATTTGTTGTTCAAAGAAAAATAAGAAAGTGTTGCTGTGAGGGAATGAATTATGAATTAAAATGAAATGCTGAAATCTGATCCTTCTTGGAATGGAATTGTTCTTTTCAGCCAGCCTCCGAATCTAAGACCTGAAAAATAATGAATTGTAACATGGAAACCCTTGACGGGGATTATTAGTTAAAATATCCTATTCTCCTAAGAAATATATAATACAAAGGTTAAATACAATGAGGGGTAGGAGGCTCCCCTAAAAAGACATAATATGAATCTGCCATGCAAGTGGCCTTAAAATATTCTTTAGAAACAAGTTGGTACAAATGGAGCCGATACCCATTTACCAACAATGGTGTTCTAGAGTCATCAATTGTCAAGAGCCTTACTGTACCATTTGGAAAAATGGTATCTATCTCATAAGGTCCTAGCCATCTTGTTCACAGTTTTCCTTGAAAATTTCCAAAGCGATAGTCATACAATAGAGCCTAATTACCTTTTTGGAACTGCTTATGCTTAATGGTTTTATCATGCCACCTAGTTCTTTGCTGCTGTATCATAGTTGTTTGATGGATGACATCCAACCTCTTTTCATCCAATTCCTGAAGCGGCTGCAACCTAGCTGTGTGTGCATTAGTCAAGTCAAGGTTAACAGTTAAACCAGTCCTTAAGGTTTTAATTTCAAATTCCACCGGAAAAACAACACTTTTACCATAAACTAATTCATAAGGTGAAAAATTTGTAGTATTCCTCCAGGTAGTTCTGTAAGCCCATAGTGCTTCAGGTAACCTTTGAAACCAATCCTTTCTATTCTCCTTTACTCTTTTTGTTAAAATGGTTTCTATGACTTTATTTTTGCTTTCCACCTACCCATTGGCTTGGAGGTGATAGGGTGTAGTTATTTTATGATTAATATGATATTTCTAAAGTGTAGCTTTAAAGCCATGGGAGTTGAAAGGAGGTCCTCCATCTGTGACTAGCTCTCTAGGCACTCCAAACCTAACAAAGATTTATTCAAATATAAAGGTTAACACAGATTCCTCATTAGCTCTAATAAGTGCCTTAGCTTCCACCCATTTAGTCATATAATCTGTGAAAACCGATATATAAACTCTTTGATTAGATGGACGATTGATGGGTTCTGTAAAATTTAGAGCCCATATTTCAACAGGTTCAAGTATTACCTGGGGGTTCAGTGGAATTTCATCTCTATGATTAGGCTGGCCTATTTTCTGATAGCTATCACAGGCCCTAACATATTTCTTCGCATCCTTAAAAAGTGAGGGCCAGTAATAACCCATCCTGAGAACCTTATGTGCTGTTCTCTTATCATCAAAATGCCCTCCACAAGGGCCATCATGACAAGCCTTCAATATGTCGTAAACCTCATCTTCTCTAATGCATCTTCGAATTTCCTAATCAAATATTGTATGAAAAAGACACCCACTTATCCAGCTGTACCGAGCACTCTATTGAATGATTCTTCTTTTTTTTCTATGTGACAGGTGTGATGGTAGCTTTCCTGAAACTAAATAATTGGCAATGTTTGCATACCAAGGTGAGTGAGCAGATACTGCAAATAAGTATTCATCACGAGAGGAATCATCTACTGGAGTATTATCATCATTTTTTATCTGAGAAAGAAAATCAGCAACTATATTTTCTTTACCTGGTCGATCTACAATTGTAATATCAAATTCTTGTAGTAATAATAACCATCTGGTAACTCGAGCATTTGTAACAGATTTATTCATTAAATATTTAATGTTCGAGTGATCAGTATGAACAAAATTAGAATAACTAGTAATATGATGTCGAAACTTATTAATAGCATAAATGACTGCTAAAAATTCCTTCTCAGTAACTGTGTAATTAAGTTCAACAGGGGTCATATTCTTACTAATGAAATAGATAGCATAAGGGAGATTATTTTCTTTTTGACCCAAGACAGGCCCAATTGCAGTGTCTGAAGCATCAGAGGATATATGCTAGGGCAATGCCCAGTTAGGCCCCCTTAGAATGGGAGCTATAAACAACTGACACTTAAGTTCATCAAATGCTTTTTGGCAATCATACCCCACTTGAATTCAATATTTTTCATAAGTAACACAAACAAAGGAGAAGTTGTTTTAGAAAAATCTTTGATAAATCTTCTGTAATATCCAGCATGTCCTAAAAAACTTCTTACATCAGTTTGTGTTCTAGGGATAGGAAGAGTATGAATTATCTGTATTTTAGATGGATCAACTTGAATCCCTAGGAATGAAATGAAATGTCCCAATACAATTCCTTCATTCATCATCATATGACATTTTTCGGTACTTAATGCAAGATGGGCTTCTATGCAACGTTTAAGTACTTTCTCAAGGTTTTGTAGTGCATCCTCGAAAGTCACACCATAAGGAGTAAAGTCATCCATAAATATTTCCAAAGAGTCATTAAGCATATCAGAGAAAATTCCTATCACTGCTCTTTGAAATGTTGTTGGAGCATTACATAGTCCAAATGGAAGAACTTTATAGGCAAAAGTTCCCAATGGACTAGTAAAAGTGGTCTTGTCCTGGTCTTGGGGTGCAATTTTGATCTGGTTATATCCACTAAAATCATCTAAAAAGGAAAAGAATCTCTTTCCTGACAAACTGTCTAGCACCTAATCAATAAACGACAAAGGGAAATGATATTTTTGAGTAGCTTTATTTAAGTCTCTGTAATCTACACATACTCTCCATTTCCCGTTTTTTTTAGGTACTATTACTAATGGGGAAACCCATTCACTATCAGATATAGGGTATATAAACCCTGCATTAAGCACTTTTTGAAGTTCTTCTTTAACAATTTCCCTTATATTAGGGTTCATTCGTCGCTAGGGTTGACACACTGGTCAAGAACCCTCCTTGATATAGATACGATGAGTGCATAATTCAGGAGAGATCCCCTTCATATCTGTGTAGTCCCATGCGAATGCTTCCTTATTTTCACGAAGTAACTTCATTAGTTGTTGTGTTTCAGCATCTGTCAAGTTAGGATTTATATTCAATGTTTTGCCAGGTTCAATTTCTACTGTTATACTCTTGGAGGGAGTATCAGTTGATGTTTGAGATAAATTTTCAGATTTAAGGTTTTGCTGCATTTCAGGTTCCAAGATTGCAGTTAATTGATCATAAGTTTCGAAGGTAACCGAGGAGGGTTCAAAAATAAAGTTACTAATTACTTCATCCTCGGTGGTGTCTTTAAAAGTTAAGGCTTGCTCAATGGTCAAAATGGGTTGAGTATCCTCATCATCATAATCTAACCATACAGAATTATCATTCTTAATCATGGGTGTAGCATGAGGGTAGAGAGTGAGTTGCTTAGTTTTAGATCCATTAGAAATTGTCACTGAGCCCAATCTACCGCTGATAAAGGCATCTGCCATAGCCAGCCAGGGTCAAAATCAGTGGATGTCCCCCCAACTTTGTTTTAGTCTGTAACACAACAAAGTCACCTCGGTAGTTCCAAGATTCGACTAAAATTATTAGGTCTTCAATAACCCCTTCTGGTTTGATTGTGGAACGGTTAGCAAGCTCTAGAATGGTTGGAGTCTCTCTAATTATATTCTTTAGTTGTAATAACTGTGCAGTTTCAAGGGTCATAATATTTATGGCAACACCTAAGTCTACCAGAACTCTAGAAACAAAAGTTTTTCCAACCTGTATTGTAACTGTAGGATGACCAGGATCACCATATTTTACAGGAGGGGTTTTTCCTGTCATTAAAGCAGTTAGATCACCCATCACATGAACTATAAGGGGATATTTAGCTTTTCTTCTAGGTTTCTTAATGCAAATATCTCTAACAGTTCTAGCATAAATGGGTACATCTCTAAGTGTGTGCAGAAGTGGAATCTTAACATACAAATTCTGCAATTCCCCTAGAAGGTTAAAAGCAGGCAGCTTAGGTGTCTTAGTAAGAGCTAAATGCTCAGGGAATGGCGGTTCTGCTGTTTCAGTGGTTTTATTATAGAGTGGCTCAACTGTTTCAGCAACCTTATTGGATAATTTATCTTTTTCTGTCTCTTCTTTATCAGAGTTAGAAGAAGTAATATCATCAATAATAGGCTTGACTATTTTCCCAGACTGCAAATGAATGTCATTACATTGCACAGGGAGAATAGGCTGGTTCTGAATATCGATAACTTGCACAACTTTATTATTATTATTAGGATTGGGGTTTGGTTGTACAGGCAACTGGGGTCTCATTGTTTAGTTATTTGGTGGAGCATTTGATGGAAAACAAAGAGATTGCTGATACTAAGGGAATTGGTTTGGAAATGGGATTTGCTGAGCTGTCCAGCTTGGGTTCCAATGATTAAAATAAGATTGATGTAGAGACCAGAGATTCCACATTGTAGGATCCATAAAGGGAGGGTTTGTTTGCTGCATGGGTGGGAAGTTCATCTAGTTGAAGGGTGGGTATTGCATTTGATTTAAGGGTGGGTAATTTGCTTGAAAAGAAGGATAATTATTCCAACGATTAAATGGCATATTAGAATTCGTACCTTGTCCTCATGGTTTCCGTTGCCTCCTCTGTGTCAGCAACTAAACTGCTTCAGCTTCTTCTTCAGTTGGTTGCAGTGACACTTTTATTCATGGCAAAGAAGGGCATTGTTGAGTCTCATGGTTCTTCTCACAAATAGTGCAAATTGGTACCTTGTCCAGTGGGCATTCCCTTAGTGGGTGTTTTTCTCTACATTTAGAGCCGAAAATGGCCAAAGCAGCTTCTATCTCTGCCTGTTTCTTTTGAATCTGCAAGGTATAAATTTGTGAAGCAAAAGAGCTTAACATTTCAATTTTAAACTCTTCAAGTAAATTAACTATTTCGGCTCTTGTTGCTCCGCCACTAGCTAATTTTTGGACTCTCGAGTATGTAATATCCCTGCTTTTTGGTATGTTTACTGCTCCTCTTGAACATCTCTTACAGAGGTTGATGATCTAATCATATGATTCCTTAGATATATCCCCTTTATCAAGCATATTTAACATGTCTAAATAGTCATCCTGTACCCCTTTCAACAGTATTGACTTAAGAATATCCTTACTCATATTAGGGTGATCGGATCTCTGCAAATTTTATTGTAATCTCTCCACGAAATCTTCTAAGTTTTCATCCTCCTTTTGAACCATCTTAAATACTTCCTCCTTTCTTTCTCTTGTCTGTCAATAATCTTGGTATTTGGCCAGAAACTTCTCCTTCATCTGCTCCCATGTTGTGATCACATGTCCTCCTAGGCTCATGAACCACCTTAGTGCATTTCCTTTTAATCTCGTTGGAAATAACTTTAAGTTTTGAGGATTAGTAACATAATCGTAATTTCTACACAATATATCAAACTCAAACAGAAATTCATCAAGGTCTTCAGATGATAAACCGTGAAAATTAAGTAGCGCTGAGAGTGGGATGTTCTTGATAGGAGTTTCCCCTCTGGGAAGATCCTCAATAGAGAATTCCAAAGTGGAGAGAGAATTATTGGCTCTTCCTTCTCTTCGTCCCCCACCAAAGAGTCCTTCATTGTTTCCGTCCATTGGTTGTTCCCCTGTTTCACTTGCCTGATCCTCAGCACTTTCTGTTGGGCTTTCAATATTCTAAACTGGTTCCTCAACTTCAATATCTT
This sequence comes from Pinus taeda, assembly GCA_000404065.3. Taxonomy (NCBI): domain Eukaryota; kingdom Viridiplantae; phylum Streptophyta; class Pinopsida; order Pinales; family Pinaceae; genus Pinus; species Pinus taeda. The sequence goes on from APFE030101029.1 coordinate 119,065, forward strand.
CTATTGGTTTTGACTCCTCGGTTTGTTCCACTGTCTCCTCGGCCCTTTCAGGTCCCACTACTTCCTCTGTTTTGTAGTCCGTTTGGAGAGAGTGTTGAGTCTGTGGCCTTCTGGAGCTTATCCTCTAAGACGGTTCAGATTTTGAGATGATGTTGTCGATGCTAGTTTTCCTTCCTCCTCTACCTTTGCCCTTGCCACCTATGGGATTAGTTTTCCTGCGTGCTCTCATGCATTCTGTATATCTAAAAGAAAATCATTAATGCTCTTAAAATTTACAGTCGCCTTCCCTGGTATTGGCACCAAAATGTTGGTCACTTTAGTTGCTGATTAAAGTGCTACATAAATTGTCAACCTAGGGAAGTCTGGTTATTTCAAAGGTGACTACGTACTATATGTACTCAATCTTAAAAGCACTAAAGGTTGTAGTACAAACAAATCACACCTTGCTTCAATAACTGAAGCTCCACTTTGTGTTATAGCAAATATACTCTATTGCAGATATCCATTAAGAGATACTTAAATACATTCAAGGAACAATTCAACATAAAGGAACAATTCTGCAAAAGAAAACAATGGCTATGTTGTAACAGAGAATCAGGACCCTATCCCCAAAATGGGAACCTTCAGCACCTGCCTCTATTTATCTAGCTCAACGATTCACTCTGTAAACTTAATCACCAGTGAGACACTCATGAAATAACTTTAACCAATGCCACAATCGATTAAGAAAGGAACATAGTTTCAACAAAGGTAAAACAATATCCAAAAAAAACAATACTTGTTAAGAAGGTATGAATAAAATACACACTCACACACTACAGAGAAATATAATGGGTGAATCTTGTGATGAAGGTGGGCCCTGTCCTTCTCACAAGATTCCCTAGCAAACGAAAAATAGCAAAATATGTTCAGAACGAGAGTTTTATTCATCCATGAACATGTCATGTTACAAAAAGAAAAGATTCTAGTCCTGTCACTTTAACTCTACCTCCTTCACAGTCTGTTCATCCCCTTCTAATGTAGATGTCTCCTCTTTATAAAGAGGAGACATCTATTACAAAATATTTACATTGCCAAATCCTGTTTAACCCATTATACAAAAATAGGGAAATTAATTTCCCGTCAACAAAGTGCTGTTATAGCAATGCTGTCTTTAGATCATGGATGTTACATCCGATATAACAGCTTCCTCGGTGATCGATCTGGTTCATCTGTTGTCGTCAAATTTTGAACGCAAATCTCGATTGTTTCAACTTCTAGATTTGCGTGCCCTTCTTGCTGTTTCAGCAATTGCAAAAATAGTATCGCAAATTCCGAGCAGTTTCAGCAACATCGACTGCACATCAATCTTTAACTGTTTCAGCAACTAACAATTCAAAGCTTAGCTATGAAGATAGCATGATTATATGTTAAATAATTAAATGTATAGTAATGAGAAGAGTCACTGCATACCTTTGGAATAAGTGGGTCAAAACATTAACAAGGACTTTTAAATATGGGTTGAAAAGGGTGATATTATAACAAAATGTATAGTCAGAAAGAGATAAAATGAGGTCCTAACAACAATATATATATATATATATATATATATATATCAAAAACTCATTTGCTTGAAACAAAAAATAAAAGAAGGATATAATTTATGCATTTGATAATCCATCTCCCATGTAGTTTTATTGGGCCCAAAGAGCTTCCAATGCAGTTTAACTTGCTCTATTACTCAGTTCCAGAGCATGACCTCTAACAACGTAAAAATTTGATTGGGAGCTAAAACAATTACCTGATTTTTTGAGGTAGTAAAAAAATCAATGGATTTGAAAAGTGTTGATATATATATATAGATATATATATATATATATATTATATATATATATTATATATATATAAGATAGATATATAGCATAATTTTTGACACTTTAAATTTTCTATGTACATTATTTTTTAGAATGTTAGTGATTTGCACGCTGATTTTAAAAAGTGTTGATTCTGCATCACTGGGCCCTTTTTTTAGAAGGATTATTTTTTGACTTTAAATTTTCTAAGTTATTAAATGTGAATAATTATTTTCTAAATTTAACAATTTTTCTAGTCTTCTTCTTCATATTTTTTGTTTTTCTTTTGTTTTTTATTTTTTTTGGTAGTGAGTTGTTTATTTTTTTCATAGTTAAAGAAAAAGGTCAATATTCTAAATTTTTTATATTATACATATTTATATATCGTTAATTAATTTTTCAATGCACGTCAAATAACTGTCCCTAAAAAACAATAATTTTTAACAGTTGACATACAAATAAACATTTTGAACATAAATATAACAAAAAAATTACACATTTTGATAATTTTTTGCTAGAAATGACATGTCAAAATCATAATTTTTATAGGAGAAAATTAACAAAAAATGATTAAATAGTAGTCCTTTTATGAATTTCATGTAAAAAAAATAATAATCACAGCTTTTTTCAAAAAATAATGATTCACATAAAAAAAAAAAAAAAATAAAAAATACGTAATACAAATATTGAACATATAACAACATTACATATAAAGTAAAACCATTACAAGTATAACTAATTAATACTTACAAAACATGAGCTTGATTTCCAAGAATAACTTCTATTTAATCAATAATATCACATAATCCAAACTCTTCATATTCTAGTATTTCATCATTGTCGTCTTCCACAATATTTTCTGCTTCATTTTGCTCATTTTCCTCTTCTGATGGGTCTTTAATGTCTGCAAATCTCCCAATGTATGTCTTTCGAATCATTCCATCTAATCATGGTTGAGGTTCCTTTTTCTTCTTTGCCACTCGTGATTCATTAAAATCCCCTTTCCTCGACCCAATTTCTTGCATTCCATCTAGAAGAAATTGAAGAGCATTAATTGTTTCTTGAATAAATTCACATTGTACTGGGTCTTTTTTAATGAAAATTTAATTTCCTCCTTTTTTTAGGGAACATTCTAGTGTTGTACTAAATTATCAATTACAAAAGAAATAATGACGTAAATTAGTATAATCACATATAAATTAAGAAATAAGATATTGAAATTCAATTTTATATAATAAAGCATACATGAGCTTGAAAATAAATCCAGAATCCAATCTCCTTCATTTGAACATAAGTCTATAAGATAGTTAATCAATGACTATGGTTTTTTATAAATGTTTACTATCTCTCATTTTTCTTCTTTATCTTCATATGTTAGTTTTTTTACAACAACATCATAAACCAATAATTGGCTATGATTCTTTCCATCTACTCGATTAAGAAGCATAGACTTATAGCTATGATATTTTATCCAACTTTCAACATGGATGAACTCATAATCACTTATAATTTGTTTATCTTCATGGTTAATAAGATTTGAATTTTGCGTGTAACATGATTTAGTAAAAGTTCAATTAACTTGTACATAAATGAATTTTTTAACATCAATCAAACATACAATTTCAACGTCTTACTGTGTAAGCTGCATCCTTGAGTTTGCTTTCCCCTTGAAGCTTGTGAATAACATGTCCAATTGTGTGTTTGAATGAAATGTCACAAATATCCATAATGGTGATCATGTCACTTCTACAAATCTTGCAACCACTTTACTAACAACTTGATAAGTATAAGGGTCACTATCATAATCAATGTTTAGAATATTGAAATCGTGGGGAATATATGCAATAACTAGGGAATGATCCCTTTTAGGTATGAGTTTAGCAATGTTGTCACAATCACCTTGTATTATTTGATATTGAATAGTATCAAGCCCATTCAAAATTAAATGAGTAAGAGTTGGATCAAGTTTAACATTACTACGACGCTACTTTCTCAGTCATTTGATCTTTATTTTTTCAATAAAGCTTCTGAAACTATCTCATGATCCATTTGCATCCTTCTTAATATTCAATAAAATAAACAAATATGTATAAGTTATAAAATAAAAATAATATACAGATGAATAAAAATGAATGTATAAATCAACATACTTTTTAAATGCAACATAGTTGCGTACAACATCATTCAAACTATCTTCATTCAAAAATTTAACCATTTGTTCTTGTATTTTCACATAAACCTTGTGACTAAATACATAAAGTAAAAAAAATTAATATAATGATATGTATAGAAAATACTACCAACAACAATATGTTATATTTAAAAGAAAATTATAATTTAGAAATAATTCAAAAAACTTACTTTTGAAATTCCTCACACATTTCATCCAATGATCATTCCCTTGACTTCACACGAGATAATATTGTTTTTTCAATTTTGTCATCCTTCACTCCTTGCAATGCTCTCCAATATTTGATAGTCATATCTTCTAGAAGTTGCTTCATTTGATGACCTGATTTACTGCTACTACATATCAATGGTTTAGATGTTTTGACGTTCTGGTTTTTTATGCCAATGTTCTCCCACATGCTAAAGATTTCATTAATCAATTCCCATATCTCTCCAGTTCTAAATACTAAATGGAAAATGTTATCAATACCTGTGAATATATCATAATGTACATTTCCGCCTTCTAAATTTAACTTTTCCTCAATTTGATAGCCTATTTCCATACATCATTCCTTCCAAATTTCTAGACTAACCTTTGTCTTACCCTCACAACATATTTCCTCACATTCATTATGAATAAATCTAACCCTTTGGATGAAATTCATAGACATCCTATACTCATTATCTGTATTAAGATCCCATGGCAATAATTTCTCTTCTATATCTGATAAATCAACATAAATGATACATTTCATTGTTTCAAAATGTGGGTTATTGGTATACTCCTCCATAAATTTCCTTTGAACTTCTACAGAATGGTTCCCCCCAAGTGCATAATAATTGTATTCAAAACATATTGACTTATCAAATGCTTCTTTGTTGGGAACTTGTATTGGATCGACAAGAAGCACATAATCAACCACGAGCATATGGATTGTACCTCATCAATGTCTTGAAGTTGTGAACATGTAGGTGGTGTGGATTTCTAATTTGATATTCAAATTTTCTTTCACTTAGCTTATTGATTTGTTTCGACATTAAGTTGAAATGTACAACCACCCTCAATTAAATTTGTCTTTCTCAAGTGATGTCAAATGGAATTTTCTTTTATTGTAATAATGCCATCCTCTAAATCAGCTCTTCATGTAATGATTTCCCTGCTTTCTTCTAAATTTTCACTAGGATATTCACTATTGGCCTTGACTTTTTGGGAATGATAAACTTTTATTTTCTTCCTCGTCCTTTCTTCTCAATAAGTAACATCCTCATCATCAATTAGAACAGAGACCATCTTGGGAATTTTTACCTTTGGTATTTTATGGATCTTCTCCTTTGTAACATTAGTTCTAATCTCATCCTGAATAATGACATGTTCTTCAACTTCAGTGTCAACTTCCTCCTCTTCAAAACTAACATGTCTAGATTTTTTAGATTAATGCACTATACGAATTATTTGTTGATCCATTGGATGTAGTTTTGTAGCATCACAAATTACTTTTTTTTGCTCATTTTCCATATCTTATTCTGACCGTGAGTAGAAATTGCTGACAACATTCATAATATCTTGCTCTATAAAATAAATGCCTCCCAACATAATTGAAATATTTTCAATAAAATTATGTCAAATAGAAGATCATATGTCAATAAAAACTAAGCTATAAAAATATATAATCACATAGTTACAATAACGAAAAAAACTTAAATATAAATAAAAATACTTACAACATCTTGTGCAATCTCATTTATGATTTATTTACACATCTTTGTAGATTTTTATTTCGTGTCATACATTGACAATGCACATCGATATCTAATCTTGTGATGTGACTTAGGAGGTTTTGTAAGCACATAAGCAATTTTGGTATCCTATATCAAACACATGTCTAGTACTTTTCCCAACGCCTCATAACTTCCACTATCGTTTGGAATATCAACATATAGATATATTTTTAGATGTTGTTTTCCTTACCTATCTTTCACAAAACATATATGCTATGTATGCTTCACTTCTTGTGATTTCTTCCAACAAGAAAAAAACTTCTTATCCTTTCAGGCACTTGATAGATTTGTAGTTATTAGCTTATGTTTGGTTCATTCGGCAATATTTTTTGATGATCCACCTCTAGTTTTAATATTCTTTGGTCCATGATTTATGGCATTTGATAGCATTTATCATTCAACAACTTTCATTTCCTAAATAGGAAAGAAATTAATTTCCTGCATTAGAACTAGCTTTACATTCACTGTCAGTGGTCAAACTCCTTCTAGTCAATAAAAGACTGGTCTGGGATGTTAATGGTCTAGCACCGCAGTTGAGAAGTGACATGAGTAGAATGTTGCATTTGTTGTGTATATAGCACTATCACCTCCAAGTTTGTACGAAACCTCGGGTTGTTAAAGTAAAGTTGATAGCCCTAGGAGTTGCAACATCCTTGCTACAATACTTAAGCTAATCACTTTTTGGCGTCGTTGCCAGGGAGGTGTCTAGGTAGATGTAATTTCTTCTTTTCTTTCTAATTTAAATTTAGTAGGTAGATGTTATTCTTCTTTCCTTTCTGTTTTGTAATTAATTTTGAAAAACATATAAAAGGAAAAAAATTGTTTCATGCCTCGTAGCAGTAGAGACAATTTAGCGAAATTTTTTCCAAATAGTCCCACACCATTAGATAGTCAACCTTCCCTCTTCTTCAGTGGCTGTCAGCTTCCCTCTCTGATTGCAGGGGAGTTAGAGGGCCTATTAGGTGAGAAACCAAAGATATTTGAAGAGCCTAATAAGAAGAAACCATTCCACATACTTACACCATGCCTGAAAATAGAAATAGGGTTGAAAACAGAAATTAGAGTGATTTTCCCATTAGGATGAAAAACATAAGCCACTCTGCCCTTCCTCACTTCCATGGATTAACCTCAAAAGACCATAATACTATTTTTTTTTAGTTTGTTGTCATATGCAGAACTTATGATTATACCTTTGATGATTAGAAGTTGAAGTTGTTCTGATCCACCCTTAAGGATGCATCCTTGCACTAGTTCATGGGTTTAGCTAAGGACATTATCTCTATCTAGTCTCAAACACAACAATCCTTCAATGACATGTATATGGACTACTGTAGCTCCAAGGATATCGAAGAGGAAATCTTCAGAATAACCTTTGGACATGATCAATCCGTGGAGAATTACGAGGAAATATTCTAACATAGCTATAAAAGGGCTAGATGCACCATTAATCCTGAATCACTCAAGTTATTCCTTCTTAGAGTGATCAGGGAAGATATCCTAAAAACACTAAACATGTTATCTGGAGGGGGCATCTATCAGCTATCTTATGATGATATCAAGGCAAATTTCAAAAATCATTCTAGGGATTACAAAAGGAAGGGTAGGGCCAGTCAAGCTTTGGCCAATTCATCTTCCCCCAATAAATGTGTCAAGAGTGAAATTGAAAACATGTTGGAAGACTTTAAAATTGAAATGTTTTATACATCTACTCTGCAAATGGACACCATGCAGATAAAGAGGAACAAGTGAGAGCCTTAGCTATATTTTTCCCTAGATGCACTAGAAGGAAACTTAAAAATGAATGTCCATTAAATGTTATAGAGGTTTGTTTAGACTGTGAGGAAAAACACTGCACAAATAAGTGCCTTTCTCTACCTATATTGAAGGTTATATATCAAGGAATTGAAGGTGGGGCTAAACAACTTTGTTATATAAACCAAAGGAGGCCTCAAGGACCTTGATCATACCAGCAGGGCATGCAAGGGGGTCCTATTATATTACAATCCCAATCAGAATGCATCCCTTCCTCCTTGGTGTTCTGCTTCTCATCCTTCACATTCCATACCTTTTCATTGGTCTTATGCACCTCAATACCCTTCCTAGCCTCCCAATCAATCATTTCAACCATATGCTTCCACACATCCTCAGTGGAAAACCCCATCATAGGGGAGGAGGCCCCCATTCAACCAATATCTAGCCTTGCTTCCTCCACCTACATCTCAACCACAACTCCTTGATCCTTATCCACCTAAGCAACCTCAACTGCCTTCTCAACCAAATCCGAACCTGAACAACATACATGCGCAACAAGTCTATAGTGGAGAGACATCCTACCCTACCTATGATGTGGAAATTCAAAAAGTCAACCTTAGTTCTGGAACAGTGCTTCCAGATAACCAACCACCATTTCCACCAGTGGATCTTGAATACAAAAAGGAAGAGAGTGTTCCTAAAGCCAATCAACCTCCTTTTCTTGAATGATTGATCCATTCTAGTCAACACATCCTAGAAGAGACTGAACTTCTGGGAGAATTGAAAAACTTTTATGTTAATATCCCACTCCTCCAAGCTGTGAAGGATGTCCCCATCCACAACAAGCTAATCGGGGAGAAATGTTTCAAACATAATGGAAGGAGAAAGAAATAGAGCCCTACAATTAATTTCATTGGATAGTTGTGTGAATGGGGAGAGTGATTTTCCCAAAGTATCTAGACCCTTGGAGTCCTGTGGTAGATGTGCACATTGACGGCATGATTTTCCCCCACACCTTCATTGATCTTGGAGTTTCCGTCAATGTGATGACTAAGGAGAACATTCTCAAATTGAATCTCCAAGGATCATTGAGGAAGACCACAAAATATTGCATCTTGTAGATAGATCCACAGTAGCTCCCGAGGGATTTGTTTAGGATGTGATGGTCTCTATTGATTCCTGGGAGTACCCTGCTGACTTCTTAGTTATCCAACCCAAGACCAAAGTTAATGGTTATCCTCTAATTCTTGGAAGGCCATGGCTAGCCACTACCAATGCTTACATAAGTTGTATGGCTTGGAACATGACCATTAAGAATGGGCATTTGTCCAAACAGTTGGTCTTGTATCCTCCTACTCAACCATCCTTAGATCATGACTTACCATTATGGTTGGAATAAGAAGAGGAAGATGAAGTGTACCATACCACTTCCTAACCATTAGGGGATTTTTGAGGTCTAAAATGGGCCTCCTAAGAACAATTTACAACCAAAATAAAATTTATAACAACCAATAGGATTCAAGATGATGATGTCGACCATGGGGGATGATTCACCATTTTTGAGTAAAAAAGTAGAAAGATTAAAGAAAAAACTACTTTTTCAACTCGTATTTTCAACTTATCTTCCTAAGTTTTTACTCACATTTCAAGATGGAATACTAATTGGATGAAAAATTTAATTCCTCATCCAAAGAGTACCCATGTTGCATACTTTTGATGGACCTTGCTACAAGAAAAATGAGAAATACATGAAAAAGTGTGATTGCAATCATGTTTTTAATGTATTTCTCATTTTTCATGTAGAAAGGTCCATAAAAAGTATGCAACATGGGTACTCTGTGGATGAGGAATTAAATTTTTCATCCTACAGGTATTCTTGCTTGAAATTTGAGTAAAACCTTAGGAAGAAAAGTTGAAAATGCAAGTTGAAAAAAATATTTTTCCTTCTAAAATTTGATGATGTAATCTAATCTTGTTTTATTATTTCCACTATTATTTTATAATTTCGTCAGGAGGCCCATTTTATACCTCAAAATTCCCCTAATGAAATGTTGGCATTATGATGCATGTGTTGTACTTGATGGCAACCCTCTCATAGAAGATCATCTCACTTGTATACATTCAGAAGATATATCAGATGTGATAGAGTGCATGGGTTATCGGACAGCAAAAGGGATCAGATGACAGTTCACAAGTAAGCTTTGCCATCAAGTCCAAAGGGGGAGATTGTTGGCATTATGGCTAAAGTGTTGTCCTTGATGGCAACCTATTCAGGTGATGAATCACTGTACAACAGGATAGTAGTAGAGCTTGTGTACAACAGGAAAGTAGCAGAGATTGATGATCAGCTATCAAATATTGGAGAAAATAAGAGGTACGCAGGTACACCTTTCATAAGATGCGTACACGCAGGCCAGTGTTACATAAAGTGCGTACATACCTGCAGTTATCCAGTTCATGGGGTGCGTACCCCCAGTGCACACACTCCAAGACAGTAAAGCGCACACATGTGGGGTTACTTATGTTTTACCCTTGGTATTTAGCCGACGGTAATGTGTTATCATGGTTTTGGCTCGTGGTGTTGTTTATTTTATTATTATTATTGAGCCCCATGATCCTTTATTTAAGGATGAGCTTGCCTATATAAAGAAGAGGAGATCATTTGGTTGTATGTGTGCTTGGGTTGAATATCTTAAGAAGCTAGATCTAAAGTTCTAGTGATGGGTTATGAGAGATGTCTAGATCTAAATAAGGCGAATCTACTGATGAATTGAGATTTCTTCGATGCATGTTTAGATCTGTAGATCTGACTATCTGAGTTACTCTTGAAGTATTGAAATTATCGATACCCGGAGGTACGCAGGACCAGCGAAAGAAAAGTGCGGAGATACGCAGGCACAGAAGCATTGCAGGTGCGCAGATACGCAGGAGAATAAGCACTGCAATTGCGGAGGGGCGCAGACAGTTGATTGGACACAGAGCGCACGTACGCAGGAAGACAGTGAGGCGCTGTGCGCACATACGCAAGGAAGCAGTTGAATACAGTGTGTACTTATACGCAACTGTTATATGGGTGAAGCTGCGTACCTCTCTTGAGATCTATTTAGCAGTACATGTCTATCATTGCTGTGATTTGGGTTTTGAAGTAATGTCTGATGTCTGATATCATGTTCTGGTAACAACAGTCTGAGAGGAGATTGATTAAATATTGATGGATGAATGGATCAGGTTCTTAATAGCTCATCTTTATGTGATCTGATTGACTAGATCTGGTTGATGACTCACTTGTATATGTATTGGTCTAGTGCTTGGGTAATTCAGAAGGTTGTTTGATTATGAGCTTCAATGTGGTTATTGGGTCCAGTATGAAAATTGGATGAAATGTGGCCCTTTCAGATTATGTGTTGTGCTTCAGTGTATCCAGTGTGAAAATTGATGAAATGTGGTACCTGGAGGAGAAGATTGTAGGTCAGCACCTACGTACTAGTATTTAAGCTAGTACAAGAGCTAAAGGGAAAACTTTGGAGCATTGTAGCAGGTAGTAGCCTGCGTACTAGTAAATGGATCGGCTAGTACAAGAGCAAAAGGGGGTTGTAGCTCCCGTAATGGTATAAGGCTGCACCAGTACAAAATATTGTAAAAAGGATTTTCTTATTAAGAAGAAGATTGAGATGACTTGCAGCAGGTGGTTTTCTCCCGCATTGGGTTTCCACCTTATATCATGGTGTTCATGTGTGTGCCTTATGTGTGATGATCTTTTCTATGTTACTGCATCTGTTAACTGATAATATGGTTGATAATGTTCTAATGCACTCATTGAAGATCAATTAACTTAATCATAAGAAGTTGTGGAAGTAGCATATATGAATCAGAGTTTGGAAATGAAAAAAGTTTTATTAATGTGATAATACTGATTCACCCCCCCTCTCAGTATTATTTCCAACAATTGGTATCAAAGCAAGTCCTTTGATAGAAGCTTGATCACTTGAAGGAGATCCGTGGAACAATGGGAAAGAAGCTTAAGAAGAAATCTCATAAGAAGAAGAAGACATCTCAGAGAAACTATAACGGTGGAAGAATCGATTGGGGATTAGGTATAAGAAGCTCTTTAGATTCAGAATCAGATTCAGAATCATTATCAGGTATGAATGTGGTATCCTCGGATGTTCCAGCTATTTTTCCTTGTGAAGGAGATGAAAGTGATAGTGAAACTACTGAACTTGCTCTTATGGGTGAACAAGAAATATATCAAAAAGAG
>APFE030101029.1:141569-156853 GCA_000404065.3 Pinus taeda
AAAGATCCATCTCATCATCAACCAAAGAAAGAGATTCCTCAAAGAAAATCCTTTACTCCTCCTATGAATAATGTTGAATGTTATGTATGTCATAATCTTGGACATGTTGCAGCTAGATGTAGAAGAAGAAGAGTTCAATACCATTATGCAGAAAGGTCATCTCAATCAAAGTACTTTTATGGATATTGCTTTGCTTGCAATATGTTTGGTCACAAAGCTACTGATTGTTACAGGAGGAATATGAAACATATAAGATGTTATGCATGTAACAAGCTTGGACATATAGCCAAGGAATGCAGAAACATAGTATGGGCACCATATCAAAAGGAGAAAATGACATCATCACGCTTGAAGATATGGAGAAAGAAGGAAGTACAGTCAGAGAAAGGCAACACAGCACATCATACAGACATACCAGAATCAGAGGGAGCTGAAGGTACAAAACTTCAGTGTCCTGAATCTCATATGCAAACTCCTTAAAGGGAAGTTGCATATATACGCGAGTTGGATACTGCACAATTGCGTATATGAGTATTTGAAGGAAGGCAGTAGGCAAAGTGGAGTTAGAAATGAATCTGGCAGAACTGGGCATCTGACTTTCTGTGGCATACTGGTGGACCGTATTTCATCCCTAATCAGAGGTATGCAGAGGTGTCGAAGGAGAAGTGCGTGGGTACACAGAGCAGAAGAACGCGTGCTGCGCAGGTACGCAGAACAGACGAAGGATGACTGCGTGGGTACGCAGAGCAGCAACAGGAGAACTGTGGGGGTATGCAGAGTAGCAGTGGTTCAGGTGCGTACGCACAGAAACAGTACGCAGCGCAATAGTGTCTTTGGTGCATGCTTTCAGTAAAGTACGTGGCGCGATAGAGTATTTGGGTGCGTACTGTGCACAACGCAGTAGAAGACTGTCTGTGTATGTACGCAGTGCAGCAGAAGGATCTGTGCGGGTGTACGTAGGAGAGCAGAAGCTGAAGTGCGTGGCTACGCAGAATAGATAAAGAAAAACTGTGTACCTTGTCTTAAGGCATTTATTGGCTGACTCTTCTTATTGATATGCATGATCTGATCTGATAGATGGCACAGGTTCAGGGGGAGCATATGTTCTTAATGCATTGTTGGCATTATGGTCCTTGGTGATGATGCTTATTGCTGTGATATGGTTATGAGTTGTTCAGATGATTTTTGGGGTTACATAGTTGATACTTAGATCAGATTTATGGTGCTTACATGGTGATCTTCGTAAGGACAAGAAGAAGTACATTGCTTGAAGTCTCTTGATGATGAGTCTCTCACATGTTGTTATCACCAATATGCATAAAGATCATATATTGCAGGATTGTTCTTGGCACATATATGGATGAGGACTGTTGGATGGATACATGGATGATTATTCAAAGATGCATTGATGATGAGTTCTTACCTATATGATGATAGGTTGTTTCGTGCATATGTTGATTGATACAGATCTTTCCTATTGATGATACTTGGTCCTAGCATTTCTCACATATGATAGAATGATTCTATACAAAAGGATGAGTTGATGAGGACATACATTCATGATTCATGCAAGTTGTTGGTCTAGTTGCTGTTGACAGATACTATGAAGCAGTTCATACAGTGTTGTTGCTGATATTTATCTTAGGTGATTGGTCTTTTCTCATGATGTAATTGTGTGCATCTATTGTAGTCATCTCTTCAGGTCATGTAACGACCTATGTTGGTTTCCCCACTATGCCTGGGATGAATGATGTTATCATATGTAAACTTTTGGTGTATCACCATTATGATGGGTGATAGATGTATGTATTGAGTCTTTTGATGACAGGAAGGTCATTTATGATATATATAGAGTCATGTTCTTCTTGTAGAACATCTTTTGCAGACCTTTCGTACATTCAGGGGGAGCTTGAGTTTGAGCAGCACTATATAGCAGAACAGACATCTCATCTTGTTCTCAGAAAGAGATTATCAGATTGGAGCACCATGGCATATACAAAGGGGGAGTTCATTCAGAGACTTCAGCAGATCTGGTTTATAGTCACAGAGAGCATGTTCTTAGGGGGAGCATAACCCTTTGCCCTTGATGTCAAAGGGGGAGAATGATTCAGTGTTGTTGCCATCAAGTCCAAAGGGGGAGATTGTTGGCATTATGATGCATGTGTTGTACTTGAATGGAAACCCTCTCATAGAAGATCATCTCACTTGTATACATTCAGAAGATATATTAGATGTGATAGAATGCATGGGTTACTGGACAACAAAAAGGGATCAGATGACAGTTCACAAGTAAGCTTTGCCATCAAGTCCAAAGGGGGAGATTGTTGGCATTATGGCTAAAGTGTTGTCCTTGATGGCAACCTATTCAGGTGATGAATCACTGTACAACAGGACAGTAGAAGAGCTTGTGTACAACAGGAAAGTAGCAGAGATTGATGATCAGCTATCAAATATTGGAGAAAGTAAGAGGTACGCAGGTACACCTTTCATAAGATGCGTACACGCAGGCCAGTGTTACATAAAGTGCGTACATACCCGCAGTTATCTAGTTCATGGGGTGCGTACCCCCAGTGCACACACTCCAAGACAGTAAAGCGCACACATGTGGGGTTACTTATGTTTTACCCTTGGTATTTAGCTGACGGTATTGTGTTATCATGGTTTTGGCTCGTGGTGTTTTTTATTTTATTATTATTATTGAGCCCCATGATCCTTGATTTAAGGATGATCTTGCCTATATAAAGAAGAGGAGATCATTTGGCTGTATGTGTGCTTGGGTTGAATATCTTAAGAAGCTAGATCTGAAGTTCTAGTGATGGGTTATGAGAGATGTCTAGATCTAAATAAGGCGAATCTACTGATGAATTGAGATTTCTTCGGTGCATGTTCAGATCTGTAGATCTGACTGTCTGAGTTACTCTTGAAGTCTTGAAATTATTGATACCCGGAGGTACGCAGGACCAGCGAAAGAAAAGTGCGGAGATACGCAGGCACAGAAGCATTGCAGGTGCGCAGATACGCAGGAGAATAAGCACTGCAGTTGCGGAGGGGCGCAGACAGTTGATTGGACACAGAGCGCACGTACGCAGGAAGACAGTGAGGCGCTGTGCGCACATATGCAGGGAAGCAGTTGAATACAGTGTGTACTTATACGCAGCTGTTATATGGGTGAAGCTGCGTACCTCTCTTGAGATCTATTTAGCTGTACATGTCTATCATTGCTGTGATCTGGGTTTTGAAGTAATGTCTGATGTCTGATATCATGTTCTGGTAACAGCAGTCTGAGAGGAGATTGATTAAATATTGATGGATGAATGGATCAGGTTCTTAATAGCTCATCTTTATGTGATCTGATTGACTAGATCTGGTTGATGACTCACTTGTATATGTATTGGTCTAGTGCTTGGGTAATTCAGAAGGTTGTTTGATTATGAGCTTCAATGTGGTTATTGGGTCCAGTATGAAAATTGGATGAAACGTGGCCCTTTCAGATTATGTGTTGTGCTTCAGTGTATCCAGTGTGAAAATTGATGAAACGTGGTACCTGGAGGAGAGAAGTTTGTAGGTCAGCACCTACGTACTAGTATTTAAGCTAGTAAAAGAGCTAAAGGAAATCTTTGGAGCATTGTAGCAGGTAGTAGCCTGCGTACTAGTAAATGGATCGGCTAGTACAAGAGCATAGGGGGTTGTAGCTCCCATACTGGTATAAGGCTGCACCAGTACAAAATATTGTAAAAGGATTTTCTTATTAAGAAGAAGATTGAGATGACTTGCAGCAGGTGGTTTTCTCCCGCATTGGGTTTCCACCTTATATCATGGTGTTCATGTGTGTGCCTTATGTGTGATGATCTATTCTATGTTATTGCATCTGTTAACTGATAATATGGTTGATAATGTTCTAATGCACTCATTGAAGATCAATTAACTTAATCATAAGAAGTTGTGGAAGTAGCATATATGAATCTGGTTATGGAAATGAAAAAGTTTTATTAATGTGATAATACTGATTCACCCCCCCT
Source organism: Pinus taeda (assembly GCA_000404065.3). Lineage (NCBI taxonomy): Eukaryota > Viridiplantae > Streptophyta > Pinopsida > Pinales > Pinaceae > Pinus > Pinus taeda. Next base: position 145,589 of record APFE030101029.1, read on the forward strand.
CTCAGTATTATTTCCAACATGAAATTTGTACCCTAGATATTATTATAGGAGGGGGCCAGCCTGATGAAGATGACCTAATTGATCAAATCCTCCAGAATGAGCTCCTGACACCATGCCTCTTGATGAATTGGTGAAGAAATCTGAAGATAACCCTTGGATTGATTTGTGCCTAGTTGACTCAAGTCCTACTCATATCAAAATGGTAGAATTTGGTCCATCTAAAACATTGAAAATCAACCCCTCGCTCTCAGCCCATCAGGAAGAGAAGTTATGCAACATGTTGAGAGAACGCTTGGATGCTTTTCCCTAGAGTTATAAGGAAATGAAGGGTGTGCACCTTTCGGTGTGTACTCACCACATATACATCAGGGAAGGATACAAACTAGTGTGATAACCTCAGAGGAGAATGAACCGACCTCTCAAAGACATTGTCAAAGGAGAACTGCAAAAGTTGTTGGATGCAAGGTTCATTTATCCGATCTTAGATAGTGAGTGGGTGTCTCCTCTATTTTTGGTCCTAAAGAAGTATGGAAAATGAAGGATTTGTGTGGATTACAGGGAGTTAAACAAATCCACTAAAAAGTACCATTTCCCTCTACCTTTCATTGATCAAGTCTTGGATGGGCTTGCAGGGAAGTTCTTCTCTTTCTTGGATAGATTCAGTGGTTACAATCAGATCCAGATCAACCCATAGAACCAAGATTAAACCAAATCTACTTGTCCTTGGGGTACCTTTGCTTATATGGTCCTTCCTTTTGGATTATGTAATGCCATTTCCACTTTTCAAAGGGGAGTTCTGAGCATCTTTGCTGAGCTAGTCCATGACTCTGTAGAAATCTATATTGATGATTTCACTCCTTATGGGTGTGATATCCTTGAGGCTCTCTCTAACTTGGGGAAAGTATTAAATAAGTGAATTGAAATGAACCTAACCCTTAGTCTTGAGAAGTGTGATTTCTTGATGAATGTAGGGACTATTCTAGGTCACTCAATATCCCATAAAGGACTATAATGTTAGTAAATTATATATTACAGAGCAATGGAACACATAAAATATTGTAGAAATATAAACATAGAAAATGATTAAACAAGAGAGACACAGATATACATGGTTCACCCAGTTTGGGCTACGTCCATGGAGAAATAGCCAGTCCTACTTTTTATATTATCTAGCAAACTGAAGAGATACAACCTACAACAAATCCGTTGTAACTCCATCTTCGCTCTCAATCTCCTCTCTTGTCCTCACTCAAAATACCGATCTACATAGACGCAATACAATTCCCTCATATATAGCGAGGGGTTTCCTTCTAGGGGAAAAACCCCTAAATTAAACATAACTTCTACCATTAGATCTCCGCCTAATGAACAACCCAAATTGAATATGAAATTACAATGTTTTACAAGACAATTTTACATCTATTATTAGTTTCGAGGGCACTGTTCCCGATCCCCCTACCAGAGGTGGGCTCCCAAAAGGTCACAGCCGCCCCCTGCAGCGAATATTTTATGGGTGGTGTTGTCGTCCCATTTTGAACTGGGGTCCAATGTGACAATACCTTTGAATACAGAAGATAATGAGGTTCCACACCCAAAAATCTCCCATTTGGAGACCGATTATAACAACTCCACCACTGCTTCATTTGCTGGACAATGGCTCCACTTTTGACCTGGTTTTTTCTCGTATTCTTCATCATACTTGAAGACCAATTGAAATAGAGCAGATTCTTAGTTTCTCCCTGGCTACAACTTTTGTTAACATATCTGCAGGATTTTGGCTAGTGTGTATCTTTTCCAGCTTCAACTGTCCATCTTCCAACACTAACCGTATGAAATGCTACTTGAGCTATATATGTTTAGTCTTGGAATGAAATGCAAAGTTATTTGCAAGATGTATGGTACTCGGGCTGTCACTGTATAACCTGCCCAACTCCTGCTTCTTACCCAATTCATCCAGAAACATTTGTAACCAAATCATTTCTTTACTAGCCTATGTAGCAGCAACATGCTCTGCTTCTGTTGTTGAGAGTGCAACAACACTTTGTAGTTTTGAGACCCAACTGACAGTTGTTCCACCTACAGTAAACACATACCCTGTTGTGCTCCTCCTATTATCTCTATCACCCACCATATCTGCATCAACATATCCCTGTAGAGCAATGTTTGAACCACCAAAGCGTAATGCTTGATTTGTGGTACCTCTCAAATACCTAAGAATCCACTTCACTACCATCCAATGTTCTTTTCTTGGATTTTTCATGTACCTGGTTACAACTCCCACTGCATGTGCAATATCAGGCCTTGTGTAGACCAGTGCATACATTAAGCTTCCAACTACTAATGCATACGGAACTTTAGACATATGAGCCATTCCTTCCCGAGTCTTGGGATAGTCCTCCTTACTTAATATGAAATGGATAGCGAAAGGTATACTAACTTGTTTTGCATTCTGCATATTAAACTTTTTCAACACCTTTCCTACATACTCACTTTGAGACAATGTTAATTTGCGATTCCTCTTGTCTCTAGTTATTCTCATACCAGGGATTTGTTTTCCAACACCCAAATCCTTCATTGCAAATGAATTTGCCAATTTTCTTTTGAGCACATTTATTTCCTACATGTTAGAACCTGAAACAAGCATGTCATCTACATACAATAACAACATAATATAGCTGCCATCATTTTGCCTTTTGAGATAAACACAATGATTAGAGTGACAACTATTATAACCTTGTTCAGACATAAACCTATCGAATTTTAGATGCCACTAACTTGGAGCCTGTTTTAAGCCATACAAGCTCTTCGTCAACCTGCACACTAGTTTCTCCTTCCCTTTTACTTCATATCCTTGTGGCTGCTGCATATATATCTCTTCCTCCAAATCCCCATGGAGAAAGGTTGTCATTACATCTATCTACTCAAGATGCAAATCTTTAGCTACTACTAGACTTAAAATAGTTCTGATTGAAGTCATTTTAGCAGTAGGAGAAAATATTTCATCAAAGTCTATAACCTTTTTCTGTGCAAACCCTTTCACCACAAGTCTAGATTTGTACCTCTTTCTACCCTCATCTTCTTCCTTCAACTTGTAAACCCATTTATTCTACAATGCTATTTTACTTTTAGGAAACCTGACTAAGGCCCAAGTCTGGTTATGTGCTAAGGAGTCCATCTCTTCTTTCATGGCTTGTTCCCACTTCTTCTTGGTTTCTACCTACACCACTTCTTCATAACATTTTGGTTCACTAGAATCAATTAACAATACATAATATAATGAAGGAGAGTATCATTCAGGGGGTCTACTTATCTTGGTAGATCTTCTAACACCTCTTTCAGGTGTTTGAGGTGCCTTTTGCTGTTGTGGTTGTTGTTCTGGTTGTTGATCATTATGATTTTTAGGTGCCATCACTTTTTCTGTGATTTCGTCAAGCACTGTGTATTCATTGTTTTCTTTTTCTTGTTTCTTTTCCTGCAACTGATCCTTATACAAAACCTTTTCATTGAATATGACATCTCTGATCCTAATGATTTTCTGTTTTTCATAATCATAAAAGCGATAACCAAAATAATTAACACCATATCCAATAAAGGTACAATTTTTTGATTTTGCCTCAAGCTTTGTTCTATTTTCTTTATTAATGTGGACAAAGGCTTCACAACCAAAATTCTTTAAAAAAGAGTAGTTTACCTTTTTACCTATCGATGTCTCCTCTAGAATACCAGCAACCAAGGAACTTGAAGGCCCTCTGTTTATTAGATAAATAGTAGTATCTACAGAATCTGCCCAAAATTGTAAAGGCAATCCTACATGCAATCTCATGCACCTTGCGTGCTCCATAATTGTGCTATTCATCCTTTCTAACACACCATTTTCTTGTGGTGTTCCTGGAACTATCTTCTCTCTACGAATTCCATTCTCTGAATAGTACCTATCAAAATCTTTGCTGCAATATTCACCTCCATTGTCTGATCTGAGACACTTCAACCCTTTTCCTATCTCATTTTTAACCAAAGCTTTCCATTTCTTGAAAGTATCAAATACATCAGATTTATTTCGAATGCAATAAATCCAAGTTTTTCTGGTTGCATCATCAATTAATGTAACATAATAATCAGATCGACCAAGAGATGATACTTGAGCAGGTCCCCATACATCTGTATGCACAAGCTTTAATTTTTCGCTCTTCTTTTCTTTCCAAACTCTAAGGAATCAGACTCTCTTCTGTTTTCCATAAACACAACTCTCACAGGATTTTTAATCAACATGCTTCAAACCTAGCAACAAATTTCTTGAGTGAAGAATCGACAACCCCTTCTCACTCATGTGCTCGAGCCTATGATGCCACAATTTTGTAACTTCTCCTGTAGAGGTTAAAGCATTAACGGAATTATAAATACCATTGCATAAATACAATGTACCAACCTTTCCTCATTTCACTATTACTAGGGATCCTTTAGTGACCTTCCAGTTTTTATCTGTGAAGGTAGTTACACAACCTTCACCTCCCAACTACCTTGTTGAAATCATATTTTTCTTCAGATATGAAACATGCCTTACCTCCTTCAATATCCACTGATTTCCATTTTGCTTTCTTATGAAAATTGTACCCATTTCAATTATTTTACAGGGTTTATCATCACCCAATTGAACCTGTCCAAAATCTCCTTGAACATAATCATAAAAAGGTTTCCTATCAAGTGTGGCATGGAATGAGGCCCTTAAATCTACCACCTAGGCATCAATAATATTTTCTAATAAAAGAATCAAAGCATATTGCAACACATCACCTATTACATTCGCTTCATGATTAGTTTCTTGTTGCGCATCTCCTTTTCCCTTTCGAGACTTGCAGTCTTTCTTCAGGTATCCCTTCTTCCCACATTTCTAGCACACTATCCCCGATCTAGACTTAAATCTTCCTTTTCTTGACTTACTTCGATATCTAGGGTTCTTTCCTCTTTCCATTTTCATTCCCCTAGTCTCAATAGTCAAAGTATTACCTGATGTCTCACCAGAACTTTTCCATTGCATTTCCTCGCTAAGGATTGCACCGACAACATCATCAAACTTTAAAGTACTAGATCCAAAGATAGCTTTACTAATGGCCATAACTTAACCATTCTAGCTTTTTGGCAATGAGCACAAAAATAAAAGAGCCCTAACTTCATCATCAAAAGTTACCCCTACAGAACTTAACTAACTGGTAGCTGTATTAAATTCATTTAAATGATCAGCAACAGATCCATCTTTTGACATATTCATATTAAATAAATGCTTCATAAGAAATACCTTATTTGAGGCCAAGGGTTTTCATATATTTTGGCCAATTTTGACATTAAACCCCCTGTTTTCGTTCCCTTTGAAATATTAAACGCTACTGACACTGCTAGACTCATCGGCTTCTTTGTCTTCTGCTCAATGGTTGGTACAAATCTCTTTGATATAGATAACCTTCCATCTACATCTTCCACAGCTGGTAGTTTTGGCTGTTGAACTTTTTGACCCTAAACGTACCATCTTCTGCCATTGCTCCCACTCGAACTAGGAACCCTTCTCTCCTGCGAGTTTATCAACGAAATAGAACTTCGGCTCTGATACCAGTTGTTAGTAAATTATATATTAGAGAGAAATGGAACACATAAAATGTTGTAGAAATATAAAAGCAGAAAACGCATAAAACAAGAGAGACACAGATATACGTGGTTCACCTAGTTTAGGCTATGTACATAGAGAAACAACCAGTCCTTCTTTTTATATTATCCAGCAAACTAAAGAGACACAACCTACAATAGATCCACTGTAACTCCCTCTTTGCTCTCAATCTCCTCTCTCCTCCTCACTCAGAATACCGATCTACATAGATGCAATACAATTACCTCATATATAGTGAGGGGTTGCCTTCTAGGGAAAAAAAACCTAAATTAAACATAACTTCTACCATCAGATCTCTATGTAATGAACGGCCCAGATTGACTACGAAATTACAACATTTTACAAGGCAATTTTACATCTATGCTTAGCTTCGGGGGTGTTGCCCCTGATCCCCCTACCAGGGGGGGGCTCCCATAAGGTTGCAACCACCCCACCTAGACCCCCCCTGCAATGAATATTTTATGGGCAGCGTTGCTGCCCCATTTAGAATTGGGTTCCAATGCAGCGATACCTTTGAATATAGAAGATAATCAGGTTCCACACCCAACATACAAGTGGACCCAAATAAAATTGCTATCATAAAAAGGGTCCCTACTCCTCAAAAGAAGAGCAATTTTAAGAGTTTCTTGAGCTTAGATGGATATTGTAGGAGTTTTATCAAATAATTTAGCAAAGTAGCGTCACCATTGTTTGGACAGCTGACCGAGGACTGTGAATTCTGCTGGTTAGAAATTTGCCAAGAGGCCTAGAAATCTTGAAGGACAAGTTGACTACACCCATACTCTGAGGCCCAATTGGGCTCTTCCTTTCCACATCCATGTTGATGCTTCTAATAGAGCTATAGGAGCATCCCTATGCCACATAGATGACAAATTAGCTTATGCTATTTACTTCATTAGAAAAAATATGTCCAAGGCTGAATTGAACTACACTGTGACTAAAATGGAGCTCCTAGTTGTTATCCATTCCTTGAACAAATTTAGACACTACATCATTGGTTATTAGAGATTTGTGCATACTAACCATGTTTCCATCAAATAATTAATGAAGAAACTTAATGTGAATGGTAGATTTATTATATGGTTGTTTTTATTATAGCAATTTGATTTAACGGTCATTGATAAGCCAGGTAGAGAAAATGTAGTTGCATATTTTTTTGTCTAGACTTGCTTTGTCTGTAAGTGAGGAAGGAATGGTTGATGATCAGCTACCAAATGATAATTTATTTTTTATTTCAGTTCTCTCCCCTTGGTTTTATGACATATCCAACTACCTAGTTGCTACATAGTTCCCTCCAAATTTGTCATCAAAGGAAAAGAGCAGAATTGTAAGGAAGAGTGCTCCATTCACTTTGATTGGGGGAAATTTGTTCAAGCTAGGCCTAGATAAAATTTTCAAGAGATGTGTTAGGGAGGAGGATGTCTTTGACATCATTTTGGACTGTCATGATGGGCCTTGTGGAGGTCACTTTGCAGCCAAAATGACAATCTTCAATGTACTGCAAGCCGGCTACTACTGGCCCAATGTCCACCAAGATGCAAGGAGATACATCATTTAATGTGATCAGTGCCAGATAATGGGGAAACATACTCCCAAGGATGAAATACCGTTACAGCTTCAGGTGGCTTTAGAGCCATTTGACTAGTGGGGCGTGGATTTCATTGGGCTCGTCAATCCAGCATCACGGTAGAAAAAGTACATAACTATATGCACTGATTATTTGACAAAGTGGGATGAGACCAAGGCTAACAAGATAGCAACAGAAGAGAAAGTGGTTGAGTTCTTAAGGGATAATGTATTCTACAAGTGTGGGTACCCTAGAGAACTAGTCACTGATCAGGGAGCTCAATTCACATCACACCTAATTGAGAATTTTTTGAGGCAACATAAGGTCAAAAATAGGAAGTCAACTTCCTATCATCCTCAGGCCAATGGACAAGTAGAGGTCACTAATAGAGCATTGGAAAGCATCCTCAGCAAGGTTGTGAGTAGAAACAAAAAATATTAGGATGACTGTCTTGTGGAGGTCACTTGGGCCTATAATACAACCTAGAAGAGAACTAGTGGATTCATCGCTTATGACTTGGTCTATGCAAATAAGGCTCTGCTCTCCATTGAGTTTGAATACAATACTTTGAGACTGGCAACATAGTTGGATTTGGATGTTACAAACGCAGAACAGGAGAGGCTGCTCCAACTCAATGGTTTTGATGAATTCAAGATGCAGGCCCTCCTACACACTGAAGTTATTCAAGTATATAGGAAGGTTTGGCATGATAAGAAGATCAAGGACAAGTTTTTTCAAGAAGGGGATTGGGCTCTGCTATATGAGTCCAGGTTCAAGGGTTTTAGAAGAAAATTGATGACCAGGTGGCTAGTCCCATATCTGACAGAGAAGTACCATGGCAATGGAGTTGTTCAAATGAGTACCATTGATGAGGAAGGTATTCCCTTACTTGTCAATGGAATTAGATTGAAATCTTACAAAAGAAATTTCTCAAGGGAGGAGCTGATCAGTACCATCAGAAAGGAAGTAAATGTGATTGGAAATGTCTTAGCTTCCAGATCACACAATTATTGAAGACTGTTTTTTTTTTTTAAATAAAAAAAATATAAATATAAAAACAATAAGGGACCTATGCGCAAACCTCTATGAGGCATATGAGGCCAACTCTTGGGTTGAAAACCTCCTTGAGGTAGCCCAGGAGTGAAACAAAAGGAAAATAAAAGTATTCCTCAATGAAAACCTCCTTTGAGTCTCCTAGGGTAGGCAAACAGGCTGAAAAAATCCTTTGGGATGACTTATGTGTCTTTTAAAAAAAATTGAGAGAAGAAAAAAACAAAAAAAATCCATGGGAGGGACCTCAAACCTGCCCACTAATAAATTTTGTGATTTTGCAGGTTTTTGGAGGAAATAAAGGACTCAGAGTTATAGGGACAACATGAAAAGTATCACCAACATGAAAAGTATCACCTCACTTCTTCCTCCATCCTCTCCATCTCATTCATGCCTATCATTTCCCGATCACTCATTTCCACTTTCAGGCATCAAAAAACATTTTTTTTTTTAGCATTTTCTAGCTTGCTACAAGATGCCCTGTAGCAGCTATAGGAAGATCCTGTTGCACTACAGGATGTCCTGAAATGCGACAGAAAAGAGATCCTGATAGGAAGAAAACTATGCAAGCCTACTATAGGTTAATTTGGGACCCTACAACTCACCATCTCTCACCCAACATCAAGTCATATCCATACCTACCTCTGTGTCCATCCAAAAAAAAAACACAAGGAAATGTGAAAAAAAAATAGAGGTCATGTCATCATTGGCCTCAGCCATCCACCATTCCATTTGATCCTTCACCACCATATTCAATTCCTACACCACTACCCAACCTCCCTCTAAGAGAAAATAAATAAATAATCAAGAAAAAGGCAACTACATGGTTTCCTATAGCAACTACAGGATCTCCTGTAGTAGCTTGTGTCATCACTGCAACTAGACTAAGCATGCATTCTCCTTCATAGCCAAAGAAAAAAGGAGCTCCAACATCTCTAAAGACCTTATTTCTCCTTACCAGAGCTCCACAACAGCAGCAATAGCAATTGTATACCAAGCACCTGCACACATGAAACAACAAGTAGACTAATACATAAACATGAGGAAATCAACAAAAAAAGGACCAGAGAGGAACACTTACCTAAGAAAACAACACAATAGGTCATCCTCCAGCATGCATCGATCAACAAAGGTTTGAACAGGTATGGAATCTCATCCAACTCTTCCCCAAGTAATGATATGATAAAAATGTATGAATGTTGAAAAAATTGTTTTTTATAAGCTGGAGATGGCCAGTTAACTTGGCCAACCTCAGCTCAAGATGAAAAATTGAACTTGCAGTCAACATGCCACATTGGAGTGTCAAATCAAAGAGCATCAGTAAAAAATGTGGTTGATTTAGTTATGTGAGAGTGGGTTATAATTATGATGGATAGTGCATGATCACTAATGGTGGGCCAACAGTCCCATGAGGAAATCCCATACCACTGCCAGCCAACTCAGTGCTCCAAAAAAAATCGACCACAAATAGAATAAAATTCAAAAAATGAATGCACTCATTGTTCATTTCTATATCAAAAAGACTGACACCACCTTGGAGAGCCATAGGAGAAGTAGACCCTGTTTTGGCCACCATATAGGAAACAAAGCTACAGGAAGCACTAGAATTCCAAAGGAAGCCTGCAAGGGGGTACGTAGGGTCAAATTGGTCAAACATTCTCATCATCTAAAGCATCATATTTAAACGTAAGTGGCCCATCTTTCATGTGTTCATTATTTAATAACTAAAGAAAGGAAAAAAGGAAAATGATCTGAAACTTTCTAGCAATTACATTGGGCTTGAGATTTTGACAAAATTTTCGTAATTTAAGAGAATTTTGTGGATGTAAAAGAGGGTATAAATTAAAGTCATCTCCCAAAAATATTTTAAACTCTCAACTGCCCTGAACTCATACCTAATTTAGCTTATAAAATTTCCTGCATTTGGCTAACCAGAGAAGAGAAATGGGAGGGGGATTCATTAGAAGAGAACCCACACATACATCTAGGATTCACCTACATCCCCCTGTTGTAGATATCTTTAGGATGAAACACTAGCTAGGCCTCTTTGAGTTTCTTAGGGGGTATGATAATGGTATAGCCTATGAGTTTTCCATGGAACTCAACCCTTAGGCAAGAGAAAGTGCTACAAATGTTGTGAGAGGGCTATCAATTACAATCAACTCTGAGGTGATCAGTAGAGTAACCACACTTCCTCAAGGGGTACAATGGAGAAGGGACGACAAGCCTAGTGATTCAGGGTTACCCCCACACATACCCACAGTATGCATAAATATGCATAAATCCATTGTCCCAGGAATTTAACTCACCTAAGGAGTTAAATCTTTAACTATCAATGGTTAAGGCCATTTTAACCACCAGTTACTTTTTATCGGAACTCAATCATCCCGCTTTAAACCCTCTATCGGAACTTTATACCCACATAGCCTATCCCTTAGGCCAAATCCTTCCTATCGAGACTCTAAAACCTCTTCAGAATCTTTATATAACACATATGCGACCTTTCCTTCTCTAAACCTTGGCTAACATATGTTTTATGCATAATCTTCTTTATCAACGCCATTATCCTTATAAACCATTTAGAAAGGAAAATGCCCACATAAACATACCTTTTTCTGCCTTCTGTATGACTTCTACACCGATTTCGAGGCTGTACCTCTATCACAATCGGCTATCGACTCTTCATGGGTCATATATGCCTCATCACCCCTTTTCTTCCGATACGCGACTATCAGAACACATATATAAGCTATTTTACATTAAATCCCGACCCATTCATATTATTGGGAAATATTAGAAATACGGGAATACAAAGGAAACCATGGAAATCCCACTCCGACTCACATATACCGGACATTAAAATGTATAGCCCCGAATCTATATATCGTCAGGTCCGCCTTTGTAAAGTTCCTCCTTCGAACTTTGATCGGCTCGATCTCCGATCGACTATCGCTATATCAGGGTTTTGGCCATCAACGTGTCTTATTTCATC
>APFE030101030.1:0-23145 GCA_000404065.3 Pinus taeda
TGGCGCCATCTTTTTGGCAGAATCGATGATGTATTTGGGAATCATCCGTTGACTATGTGATTTTACCATGTATGCCCAATTTAACTTGATTAATCCTGAAATTTCTTCTGCCTTTTCTTTAGCTTTTTGTTTCTAGCGTGGCCTCTTGCAATTTTTTGGGGTTTGCAGATAACTGAGCAATTGGAAGCTTTCCTTTTTGAGTAATTTTCCAGGCGCTAATTGCGCATCGGAAACTGCCTTTGTTTCTTGATTCACGCTTCCTTGATGCATTTTTCACCTTTTGCACCTTTTGGGAGATATAAAGCTCAAACTTTGTGAAAATAATGGTTCTGTAAGCTCTTGACCTGAGTCTTAAACTTTTCATCTCTGTCATCAACACTGTCCGTGTATGTGAGAGTTTGGGGCCTTGCTACTTTCCAATGCAGGAATGAATGCGCTAACTCTATAACTGATGTTTCATTCGACCTTGATGGGCCTGTACTAGCCGCAAATCCCATTACCTTAGAATTATCTTCCCCAAGCAGATTAGGTGTGCCTTCCTAGATGGAAATTGGATTCCTGCCTTTCTTCCTCATAGTATCCTGCATACTGTCTTGTATAACCTTTTGTTCTTCGTTCCTGCAGTTTACAAATGAGGTGAAAGTAACGATAAAATAATGACAGGAAAGCTTTAAATGCCAAAGATATGCAAAAGCACGCCACCTTACATGAACTGGCTCCTTGATAAACACAAAACCATATTTTATTAATAACTGGCATATAGCTCATTAATTATCATTAAAATGTGTGACCAGTTCTTGGTTTATGGAAAAAAAAAAAAAAATCTTGAATATTGAGCAAGGAAAATCTTCGATGGAATGATTCTGCGGTTTGCATCGCAGTATCGTAGATCGCATCATCATATTATCGCAATTTTTGTTGTGTCGCATTATCGCAATTTTCGCTGCATCGCAAGATCGGAATATCGCAAAATCGCAATATCGCATGATCGCAAGATTGTAATATCGCAATATCGCATGATCACAACGTCATTTAATCGTTATGTATATTTTATGTGTTTATGCGATATGCCATATGCGATATCGCATATCGGCGATTTTGAGGTTTTCCAACGTGAGTGCTCATTGATGCATGCGATGCGATGGAGTTTCGCATCACAACCTTGCATTTTTTAGCTCATAAGAAGGCATCCTATCATTTTTTGCGCGATGCAATATTTCTTAAGGAGTGAATTTACTTCCTTTATCATGAAACTTAAGCTTTTTAGATTTTTCAAAGGTATTTTCCTAAGTCCATGATGGTAAGCTTTATCCAAAACAAAGTATAAGCACTAATTGATTTTTTAGAAATTTTTGACTAAGGGTCCCCACTTGTTTAGTATTAGCAATAACACTATATAAAGAGGGGGGTTGTTGGTGGCCACAACAGTTGGTGATTCACTTGGAAGAACCAGTTATCTTTGTTTTTCTATTGAATTTTCTAAACTTCCAAAACAGAAAAATTTTCAGAAAGTTAAACTTTATTATGGAAAGATAAAGTACATTATGCTCTAACCTATCAATGACATTTTGTTTCAACTATTTTCGACTTTGATTATTTTCTTCCTCTAGCTAGTCCTTGTATTTACATCAGTCATTACTTGGTCTGTAAAGGTAAAACAAAGTCTTCTCTGTAAACCAGTTTTAAATATGCTCATTTGTCATAGGTAAAGCCTCTGCTGCCAGCAGGTGTTTATGGCCTCGACAGGGTTACCTATTACCCAGCAATGATCATGTATCCTACTTAAAGCAACCTACAACTCTCAACGAAGAATCCATATCCACACTTATTGCTTTGGTTTTCTTTTACTCTTAAAGAACAATGTCTTGGTTTGATAGCCAATTTATGACACACTCATTCACTTGATTTATAACTTTGCTGAATAAGCTGGCTCGTGATGAGACCCCTTGCCTTTTGATTGCAACAATCTTGAGTCTTTGCCCTGTTGTGGTATGCAGTATTTGGCAAAGTCAGCGAGTTATAATATTTGTGATTATGATAAGTCGGCTCATGATGAGACCTCTCATTCTTCAAGATGAAGTGTATCCTTGGATTGTTCCTCTGAAATTTGTGATTTCCTTAGTAGGGAGGAAGTCATTGTTTCCTTAAGATAGCTCTGGACGACAATAGTAGAGTTTTTGGAAATAGTTATTCTACATAGAATCTTTATTTTGTTATTGATACCTTTCATTGCACTGATATAAAACAATTTCTTCACTAAAGGTTGTTTTCATCAAACTTTATGAAGTTGAAACTAGTGTCATATCTAGGTTAGAGTCTTTAACTTTATCTTTCAATAATAAAGATCAATTTTCCAAAATATTTGCTATTTATACAAGTGAAAAAATCAAAATCTAAAAGAGAGCTGGTGTCTTTTTCGTAAATGCCTAATGTAACCATTCACAACTGGTTTTATTCTGAAAAGAAAAACTATTACTCTACAACAATAGAATAATAACCTTCTATGGAAAATATTTCTTAAGAATTTCTCCGTTGACAGGCAAAGAGTCTCTTTTACTTGCTAAATCTTGTAACGCAAACGTTGATGGACCTATGACTTCTACAATTTGAAAAGGACCAAGCCACATTCTTTGAAATTTTGTATGTTTCCCCTTTTCTTCATGTACCTTGTCCCATTTTAAAACTAAGTCTCCCATCTGAAAATCTTTTCTGGTCATTATGTTTGAATCAAAAGAGGATTTTACTAGTGCTTGATGATGAGCATGCGTTTTCTTAGCCTGTTCTCGTTGTTCTTCTAATTTGATTATTTCCATTTGTCTTAGGTGTAATGAGGAAGTTGGTACTTCATCAATGTATTGAACTAGAGACAAAGAGGGAATTTCTAAATGAGTCGGAAGAACCACTTCTTTCCCATAAACTAAATTAAAGGGAGAAGTGCCGATGGAAGCTTTTCTCGTTATTCGGTCTTCCCACAAAGCATATATTAAATATTTATGCCAATTTTTATGATTTTGGTCTACTGTTCTTTTGATAATCCTGATTAGGTTTTTATTTGTAGACTCGGCTAATCCATTTCCCTGTGGGTAATAATTGGCCGAATATTTAAGTTTGAATCCTCTTTTAAGTACAAATTCAGTCATTGCATTTCCAGAAAAGTATGATGCATTATCAAACATTAAAGCGGAGGGAAATCCAAACCTGGTGATTATAAATTGATCTATGAACTCAATGATATTTTCATCATTAGCCGTCTTGAGTGGAACTGCTTCTACCCACTTAGTAAAATAATCTGTTGCTGTAAGGATATATCTATGCTGCTTGGAAGAGTGAGGAACGATCTCACCTATTATGTCCAATCCCCACTGACTGAAAGGTTGCTCGATGTTAACTGGTTGTAGCGGTAAGGATGGCTTCTTTTGTCTTCCAGCAGTAGTTTGGCAGACTTGACATTTCCTCACGTAACTGTGCGAGTCTTTGAATAACATGGGCCAGTAATACCCTGCGCGCAAGATTTTATGTGCAGTAGCATCTCCAACATAGTGTCTGCCTGCTGGCCCATTGTGGAGTTCCTACAAAACTTTTTCAGCTTCAGATTTCTCAAGACATCTAAGGAGAACAGAATCGTAATTTATTCTAAAAACAATGTCATTTATGACCTGATATTGTTTGGCTTTCAACCTTAGAGCTCTTTTCTTAGTATGATCGAGGTATGAAGGAGCATACCCGTTCTTAAGATAATAAATGATATTAGCGTATAATGACTCTGCATCGTTTAGGATTACCTCGCACATTTGTACCTCTACAGATGGAATTTCATAAATTCGCGACGCTCCAGCCAACATTTTGCAAAAGCCTTGACCTCTTACAATGTTTGCTGATTTAATTTCTATGTCATATTCTTGTAAGGCAGTAACCCAATTGGCCCTCTTCTCACCCACATCCTTTTGTACTAGAAGATTCCTTACCGTTGGAAACGGTACTATAATTTTAGTATGGGTTTTGAGTAGAAAAGGTCTGAAGTATTTGATTGCTTTGAAAACAGCATACGCCTGTTTCTCCACATCTGAATAATTTAATTCAGCACCCTATAAATTTGAACTGAAAAAAGCAATTGGTGCTTCCGCCTTTTCTTGATTCGTTTGAGTGAGTATCGCAACATATGACCTACCTGAGGCAAATGTGTATAAAATAAAAGGCTCTAAAAATTTCAAAATTGCTAAAGATGGAGCATTAATAATAACTTGTTTGATCAGGTTGAATGCTTCATGTTCATCTTCGCCCCATTTAAAATTAGAGTTCTTTTTTATCATAGTTTGTAAAGGAGACACGATTCGTGAAAAATCTGGAACACATCTCTTTACAAAGTTGATTTGACCAAGGAAAGATTGCATGGCTTTTTTGTTATGAGGTAGGGATATCTCAGAAATTTCTTTGATTCTGTCAGAATCAATATGAATTCTAGATTTTGACACTATGAACCCTAGAAGTTTCCCTTCACTTAATGCGAAAAAATATTTCTTTGGGTTAAGTGAAATTCCATACCTTAAACATTTTTGGAAGATTTGTTTCAAATCTTTGAGATGGTCTTTTCGTTTCTTGGAATACACGTTTATATCATCCAAATAAATTACTACAAATTTATTGACTAGATCTTTAAATGTGGTGTCCATGGCTCTCTGAAATGTGGCACCAGCATTAATCAAACCAAATGGCATCTTTCGATATGCATATGTGCCCCATTTAGTTCTGAATGTGATTTTCAATTGATCATCAGGATGTACCAACACTTGATTGTATCCTGAAAATCCATCCAAGAAAGACATTAATTATGAGCCCGCCACTACCTACAATATCTACTCCATAGGTGGTAAGGGAAAATTGTCTTTTTGACAGGACTTGTTAAGATTTCGAAAGTCAATACAAATTCTAATATCTCCGTTTTTCTTTCTAACATGTACCATATTGGAGACCCATTTAGAATGTCTGACGGGAAAGATTATCTTGGCTTTCAACAGCTTATTGAGTTCGGTTTTTATCTGATTTTATAAATTGGGATAGATCTTTCTCAATTTTTGTTGGACAGGTTTTTCATTATCGGTCATTGGAATAGTATGTTGGATGATGGAAGTGTCATATGTTTTGAGTTCTTCATAGTTCCAAGAAAAAGCGTTTTTGTATTGTCTCAAAAGACGAATATATGTTAGTTTTTCTTCAGGGGCTAGGCCAAGGCCTAGATTAATGTTTTGGGGTTTGGCATCGGTTCCTAGGTTTACTAATTCGTAATTCAAAGTTGAGCTTTGGAGCTTTGAATTGGTAGACCTTTTAAACCAATCTTTCAAATCGTACAGATCTTCTAACTTGACCACTGATTTAGGTATAGCATTTTTAGTGCTATTTTGTTGCAATTGTTGATCATGTTGGTCTTCGTCAATTATTTGATTGGAGTAGGATCCTTAAAATGTAAGGAAATTTACGATATCAGGATCATTGTTGAATATTCTCCAATTTGCGATGTTGTCAGGAATAGAATGTCTAAAGATTAATTCTATTGAGAATCTATATGGACTAAAATCTTCCAAAGGAATGAGCTTAGAAGCTACGTTAGCTAAAAGGTCAGTACTTGCATTTTGGAGTCTGGGAATTGATGAAATATTGAATGCTATAAAATGCTCAGTCAGATCTTGAACTAAAGACTGATAGTGTTTTAAATCACTTGATAAGCAATGTATAGTATTCCGTACCTGTCTGACTACAATTTCGGAGTCTCCAAAGACTTAGAGGTACTTTATGTCTAACCCGATTGCTTTGTACAACCCTTGGACTAAAGCCTCATATTCTGTTGTATTGTTGGTACAATCAAATTCGAGCCTACATGTTAACATGATTTTATCTCCTTCTGGACCAATTAGCACGCATCCTACTCCTACTCCTTCGTTAGATTTAGAACCATCAAAAAATAATTTCCAAAACAAAGATTTATTTACAGGTCTATCTAAAAAATTGATACATTTTGAACTATCCATTTGAGAAAAAATTTCGACTTGGGACAAAACAGAATGTTCTAAATAAGGGTGACATATGAGCATTAAAATTGCCTGAGAAAAGAATCCACTGAGTAATTGCCAATTATGCTACTGTTATATGCTACTGGTTCATTTTCCCCCTCTAATTCCATTACTATGTACTTCTGATGTAATTCTCGTTCAACTTTTATTTGATTTGGCTTACCATTGTAAGGCAGCCACATGTGTGACCAGTCAGTTGTGAAGTATCCATGTAGTTTTTCTGACCAATCCCTGCTAAGAATTAAGCCATAAAATTCAGGGATATCAGTGACTAAAATGTCAATAACTTGACATACCTTTGGGTTGGATGACAGCCTTATGGTTACTTGATTTAGTTCGCCAATGACTTCGACTTGAGATCGATCTAGATGAACTATGCGAACAACGGATTTCTATGGTTGAACGTTTAATTTGGTGCATATGGACTTTGGTAAAATATTCGATGAAGCACCTGAATCCACTAAACAATTATGTACATTTTTGTTAAAATTTTCATAAGTAAGGAGAAACGGGGGAGTATGAGATTTTGATCTTCCTCCAATTAAAGATGTCGTTTGAATCAATCTTGTTAGTCGTATTAGTTGGAGGTCTTCCCATATTCTGGGAAGCTTGAGAAACTACAGCGGCAGGAAAAGGTGCAACTGGCACAGCATGTAATTCTTTCAACATTATATTTTGTTGATGCTTTAACTTGCTCAATTCATAAAGAGTGATGTTGGCCCTAGTCTTTTTCATGTCTTCTATAATATTATACTCCATTTCATCCGAAACGATTAGTGTTTTAGATGGAGTTGATGAATCTGTTTGGACTGGGCTAGTTTGAGTCGCTTTAGATGTCGTTTTCTTTGTTGCGACTTTATCTTTTGTTGCAGAGCTTGCGCTCTTTTGCTTTGGGGTAGTTTGGGGAGGATCAAGCTGATTTCTACTTCGTTTGTTAACTGGGAATACTTCTTGATATTCTTCTTGTGGTAGGATGAAATCCCACATTCCTTGTGATTCTACAACTTCTTCATCATCGGTTTTCCCTTCAGTGGTAATTTCCTCTTCCTCTTCCTCGGATTCAGCACTTGCCTCTTTTAAAAGCTCTGTAGGGCCTTTTTGAAGAAGTTTCTGCTACTTGCTTTTTTATGTCGACCATTTCATTGGACATAGTCTTCAGAACTTTTTGCAAACCCTCCAAATCAAATGGAGCTTTTGCTTGTTTCTTCTTGGACTCTTCTTTGAAGGTGACCTTCTTAGATTTCCGTTCCTCTATCGCGGATTTCTTCTCTAGGGCTATTATATGTTTCTCTACTGCTATGGCTTCTTTCATGTTTTCGGCTAAGGTTTTTTTATTAGCCATGTCCACGAAGATTGCTATGTTTGATGGTAAAGCAATGATATACCATTCATATCGCACTTCCTCGTTGGGCTGGGAAGCAGTAGGAATTTTGTTTAGAATTTTATTGAAACGTATATTGAAGTCTTTGATCGGCTCTGTAGATTCGGCCCTAAGGTTGGATAGGTCGTTGATTAACGTTGTCGTAGACCTGTTGTCACCAAACTTGGTTAGGAATTGGTCTTGGAAGATGTCCCAACTAGTAATAGATCCAGAGGGTAATGAGAAATACCACGATCCGGCTGTTCCTTGCAGAGTATAAGGAAATAGTCGAACAACATCATCTTCATTAGTAACCCCGTTGAGATTAATGGATAGCATAAAGTTGTTTATGTGCTCTTCTGCTAGCATGCCTACCTCGGGATTGAACTTAGGCAGCCATTTCTCGGGATGGGCCAGTATTTGACTCAAGGGTGCAGGCATTAAGACTGCCCTAGGGTTATTCCATGGAGATTGGGCCATTGCTGAACTGCTAACAGGGGGAAGTGCAGAAGATGATCCTTGTGGTTGGGAAGATGAGGATATTATGATCGTAGTTGATTGAGGAGGAGTTGTAGGGGTTCCAGTAGGTGGATTGATAATGGTCTGAAGTGGAGGAGTGGATGGTTGACTTCGTGGTGAAGAGGTTGAGATGGATGATGTTGATGAAAGAGTCTCGTTGTCGAACTCTTTAGGTGATTTCCTTGCTATTTTCCTTTTGGGAAGAGGTAATTCGTTTGGTCGAACGCCAAACTTTTCACTCTTTAATCTGGTCAAGGGATGAGCAGGGTTATACTGCGAAGTCACGCTGCCTTGAGATTTATCAAATATTTGAGGAGAAATGGAAAATTGCTGAAGTTTGTGAATCAGAGATTCGACTTCAGGAGATTCAATAA
This sequence comes from Pinus taeda, assembly GCA_000404065.3. Lineage (NCBI taxonomy): Eukaryota > Viridiplantae > Streptophyta > Pinopsida > Pinales > Pinaceae > Pinus > Pinus taeda. The sequence continues at coordinate 8,319 of APFE030101030.1, forward strand.
TAGATTGTCCTGAAATGTCAGGGTTTGTAGCAGCAGTTGATGCTCCGGCAAATTCTAATTCTGGATTTAAGTGTAATGGAGAAGTCGGGGGAGATGGTGAGGGCGATTTACTCTCAGAATGGTATTTTGATTTCGATTTACTTGCCATTCATAGTTCAGGCCCTCCTTCTAGCGCCAAATATGTTGAAGGCCCCGAAAATCGGGTCTACAACAAGGGGGATACCCACCCGGTCTGGACCTTGGTTGGCAGCTCCTTATCTGTTTGGTATAGCGGGTCCGACTGGGATATGGGATCAGTTTCCAAATTCAGTGTGTGTGTGTGTGAGAAAGATAGGTATTTCTGTTCTAAATGGAATACTTCTATCCTAATTCTAATCTAATGCTATGCTATTGTATTCTAATAAACAGAAAAACATCAAAATTTATGCTAACCCGGGGTGTGATCTTTCTTCTATGCGATCTAAAAAGATTTAATACAATAACTGGTAATAAAGATCATTCAGCTATTATAAGAAAATAATTCAATAAAGATGAACTACTTCGTATAAGAAGTTAGACGAAACAGTTGTGAAAACCTATCGCATAATGAGCTATTCATACACTAAGCATAAATAAATAGTTATCATTGTACAAAAGTGCCAAATGATAACTCAGGCATCCACGCTATAATGTATAAACAACTGAAAACTGAATATCACCTTAACGCATAAGCAGAAATGATTAAGAGATAAAAGTACCATTTATAACTAGTCATACTCATGAGCTTGAAGCGACAATTGATTTATCTCTCCTTGATTTAACATCCACTAAGAGTACAGAAGTGCAACATCAGTAGCAAATATCAAATGCAAATATCAATAAACCTTGTTCCATTCATTCATCAAAACCTCCTCGGAGGGTGCAAAAGTGCATGTTCTGAGGACAAGTTTTTGATAAATTTCTGGACCCTTCTCTAAATGCATGAGAAGGGTTTAAATACTACTTAACTAAATAACTTATTTACAGAAATTCAAGATTTGGTTTAAATGACCGTCCTTTTTCTAAGCAAAACTATTTCTAAAATTAAATCTAATATCTAACTATTTCTATATTTTCTCCTTAACGTCGCAAGCATTCAGTGTTTTCCTGAGTAGAGTCAGCTGACTGTCTTCCGCCTTTGGTTGAGTTAAGCAAACAAAATCGGCAAGAGTTGGCACTATCTTCTCAGAAAAATCGATGATATACTTGAGAGTCATCTAATGACTATGTGATTCCTGGTAGTAATCCCATTTCAACTTGGTTAACCCTTGGATTGTTTCTGCTTTTTCTTTAGCTTTCTGTTTTCAGTTTGTTTCTAGCGTTGCTTTCTTGCAATTTTTGGGGCTTGCAGGTGACTGAGTAATTAGAAGCCTTCCTTTTCGAGCAAGTTTTCTTAGCATCGGAAAATGCCTCCGTTTCTTAATCCGGACTTCCCTGATGCGTTTTTCGCCTCTTGCGCCTTTTTCTCTTATCGAGTATAAAGCTCAAAATTTGTAAAAATAGTGATTCCATGAGCTCTTGACCCTGAGTATTAAACTGTCTGTTTCTGGTATCAACATCTTTCAATACCCATTCAACCATGGTTGTATATGAGAGATCTGTGATGGATGCCTTAGAAGAGTTCTACAGCTCTTTCTCTTCCTTAAGTAGATTAGGTGTGCCTTCCCAAATGGACATTGGAATACTGCCTTTCCTCCTCGTATTTTCTTGCATACTGCCTTGTATAACGCTTTGTCCTTCGTTCATGTAGTTTACAAATGAGGTGGAAGTAATGATAAAAATAACGACAAGAAAACTTTAAATGCCGAAGATATGCAAAACATGCCACCTTAAGTGAACTAGTTTTTTGAAAAACACAACACTATACTTTATTAACAACTGGCAACAACTCATTAATTCGCATTAAAGTGCATGACCAATTTTTGGCCTAAAAAAGTTTTCTCGAATAATGAGCCAGAACCAACTGTGATGGAGAGGTCTTGCGATTTGCTTTGCGATATCGCAGATCGCTGCATCGCATTATTGCTATCTCATCGTATTGTTCTATCGCAAGGTTGCTTGGTCGCAATATCGCAATATCGCAAGATCGCGGATCGCTAAATCATTATAATCATTATGTGTAATTTATTTGATTTTTGCGATGTGCGATATGCGATATCGCGTATCAGCGATTTTAAGGTTTTTCAATGTGAGTGCTCATTAATGCATGTGATGCGATGGAGTTTCGCGTTGCAATCTCGCGTTTTTTATCATTTTAGCTCATTAGAATGTACCCTATCATTCTTTGTGCGATGTGATATCTCTTAAGGAGTGAATTTACTTTCTTCATCATGAAACTTAAGCTTTTTAGATTCTTCAAAGGTATTTTCCTAGGTCCATGATGTTGTAAGTTTTATCTAAAAGGAAATATAAATGCTAATTGATTTTTTTTTTTTATCTTTGACTAAGGGTCCCCACTTATTTAGTATTAGCAATAATACTTCATAAGGAGGGGGGTTGTCGGTAGCCACAACACATGGTAAGAATAAATCCACATCAATTGGGATGGTGGCATCTATGCAAGCAAAGCGTAGCTGCATCTTTGTTGAGTAGGTGCCCAATTTTGCAGTAGTTTCAGGATATATTTCTTGAGAACATCATAGAGTTGCCACCTCATAGGGAGGTATACTTTTCTATTAAGTTAGTTCCAGGGGAAGCTCTAGCATCAATATCACCTTATAGGATGAGCACACCTAAGTTGGTTGAGTTAAAGTTGTAGTTAAGGGAAATGTTGGACAAAGGATACATTAGGCCAAGAGTATTACCTTGGTGCACACCAGTATTACTCGTGAGGAAGAAAGATGGTACCCTCAGATTATGCATTGATTATAGGCAGTTGAACAAAGTGATTATCAAGAACAGGCACCCTTTACCGAGGATTGATGACTTGTTCTATTAGCTGAAGGGAGAAGCAATGTTCTCCAAGATCAACTTGAGATCAAGATATCATCAGGTACACATCAAAGAGGAGGGAATTTAAAAGACTATGTTCAGGACCAGGTATGGGCATTATGAGTTTTTTGTTGTTCCATTTGGCTTAAATAATGCTCTAACTACATTCATGTGCTTGATGAATAGTGTGTTGTGTTCGTATTTGGATAAGTTTGTTATTGTGTTCATTGATGATATATTGGTATGTTTTAAAATTGAGGAAGATCATGTTGAGAATTTAGCAGTAGTGTTGAGGTTCTTGAGAGAGCATCAGCTTTATTCTAAGCTCAGCAAGTGTAGTTTCTTTTAGACCAAGGTACACTACTTGGGACAAGTTGTCTCCAAGGAGGGAATTGCAATAGATCCAGAGAAGATAAGGGCCATCATGGAGTGGATAGATACTAAGAGTTTGGATGAGGTAATATATTTCATGGGTCTAGCAGGATATTATAGGAGGTTCATCGGGAAGTTCTCACAGATTTCTTATCCTATCACATCATTGAAAAGGAAAGGTAAAAAGTTCGACTGGAAATAGGAGTGTGAGGCTAGCTTTAAGCATCTTAAGTAGTTGTTGACACATGAACCAGTGCTATAGATTGCAAATCTAGAAAAAGAGTTTGTGGTTTGCACAGATGCTTGCAAGAGAGGGATTGGTGGAGTCCTTATGCAGGATGGGAAAGTGGTATGCTATGAGTCCTAGAACTAAATGAACATGAGTAGAACTACCAGCCACATGATTTTGGGTTAGTAGTGATCATACGTGCATTGAATATGTCGAGTCACTATCTTCTTGGTAGGAGGTTTGTACTTATCAGTGATCACATTGGGTTGAGGTATTTGTTTCACTAGCCAAATCTGAACGCCAAGCAGGCTAGATGGTTGGTCATGATCAGCGAATTTGATTTCAAGATTAGGTACATCAAAGGTAAAGAGAACAAGGTGGCAGATGCTCTTAGCAAGCAAGTATAGGTAAATCACTTAGAAACTATGAGATCCTATGGGACATACTTATAGAATAGGATCTTGCAGGCAAGTCAGAAGGATGTCAAGTATATGCAGATTGTGTATAGGTTCCAACAATGTGATGGTACATGCACAGGTGATATTACAGGTACATGTATAGGTGTAGGTACATGTACATGTAGTGGTACGGGGACTTGTGGTAGTACAAGTACAGGTGCAAGTGCAAAGGGTATGGATTAAAATATTACAACAAATGGATTGGTCAAGTTCCGAGACAGGATATATGTACCAAATAACATTACGCTCAAGAAGGTGACCTTGAGGGAGTTTCATGTGAAACCTTATTCAGATCACCCAAGTTACTAGAAGACACTGACAGCAGTGAAGAGATTTTATTGGTCGACTTTGAATAGGGATGTAGCAAAGTTTGTGGTGAGGTGTTTTGACTATCAGCGAATGAAAGCAGAGTGTAAACATCCAGGTGGAATACTACAACTGGTTACAATTATAGAATGGAAATGGGAGGTTATTTCCATGGATTTCATCACAGGGTTGCCTAAGACACTGAAACAACATGATTCCATCATGGTCATTATGGACAAGTTAACAAAAGTTGCACATTTCATTCTATTGAAGTCTACATTCTCAGCTAGCAATGTAGCATAGGTATTCATCACAGATGTGGTTAGATTGCAGGGTGTTCCAAAGAATATTGTGTTATACAGGGATGCAAAGTTCACTTCCAAGTTTTGGAAGGAGCTATTTTCAGGTTTGAGTACAAAGTTGGCCTTCAGTACAACTTATCATTTGCAGACAGATGGATAGACAAAGAGGGTCAATAGGATTTGGAGGACATATTGAGGATGTATGTGATACATCAACAAGAGAAGTGGGAAGAGTATCTCCCCTTGGTAAAGTTCTCATACAAAAATGGCTATCACGAGTCATTGATGATGAGTTCATTTGAGGCACTGTATGGGTAGAGTTATAACACTCCTTTCAGTTGGAGTGATCCGGATAGCAGGGTATTGATTGGACAAGATATGTTGGCAGACATGGAATAGGAAATGTCGGTGATCAAGAAGAATCTAAAGGCAACACAGGATAGACAGAAGAGTTATGCAGATAAGAATAGGTTGTTCAAGGAGTTCCAAGTTTGGGAACAGGTGTACTTGCACATCAAACTAAAGAAGAGATCCTTGCAGATTAGATCATGTGCCAAGATGGCACCATAGTTTTGTGGACCCTTCAGTATCATTGAGAGGATTGGGCCAGTAGCCTATCGACATGCAATGCCTCTAATAGTGAAATTCCATGATGTTTTCCATGTATCTTTTCTTAAGAAGTATGTTAAGGACATTGATCATGTGATTGATTGGTCTGTATTGTAGGTGGAACCAGATGGATAATTCCAACCGGAGCCTCAGTGTATATTGAAGAAAAAGGTGCTCATGCTCTAGAATATATCAATCGAGCAAGTTAAAGTGTAATGGAAGCAATTTGGGCCCGAAGAAGCTACATGGGAGATGGCAGATTAGATCTAGGCTATGTATCCTTACATGTTTTTTGGTTGAGGAAAAGCAGCTTTTATATGGTGTTTTGGTATATTCTTTGATATGGTGTTTAGTATATGCTTTGATATGGTGTTTTTGTATATGCTTTGATATGGTTTTTTATTATATGTTTTCATATGTTGTTCTAGTATCTAGTTTGGTACATTTTTTTGGTATATACTTTGGTGATATTGCTATATGTACATATGTATATGGATGTAAATACTATCATGAGCTATGTTATAAATCTCCACTAAGAGTTATGGGTTTCATGTCATTATGATTATGTTATCATGTTACTATGATATCATGTGGTTATGTTGTCATGATGTTACGATGTCATGTGGTTTGCCACTCAATAGGATGATCATTGTAAATATCGTAATGAGCTACGTTATAAAGCTCCAGTATGTGATATGTTTTCATGATGTTTTTATTTTGAGTAGGTCCTTCATTATAAATACTACATTGAGCTATGTTATAAAGCTCCATGAGAAGTATGTCTTATTTCAAAAGGTTGCTGAGGTATAGGTGTGATTGAACACCGAGGACAGTGTTCCCCAAGGGAGAGGATTCTGTAAAAGCCCTGGTTAAAATTCCATGTAATAAAATTTAAAAACAATAACCAGGGTTGATGGGACACTTATTCTGAGCTGAATGTTGGGAAAGACATCCTAGGGGTTGTTCATTTGGTTGTTTATGGCTAAGGAAACTGGAAAAGGCAATGGTGAAGGCTTTGGAAAAGAAAAATGAAATTTTTAGCACATTTATTTATGAAAATAATGGAAATTAGGAGAAAAAGAAGGTGAAAGGTCACAGGTTGCATGTGAGGAGAAAAATGAAGGAAAATAATGGAAAATGAAGAGAATAGAGGCCTCATTCATAAAAAGGCTTATGAGGATCAGTTGGTAACCTTTTGTTAGTTGATTTTTGGATCTCTCTCTCTCTCTCTCTCTTGGACACACAAAGTTTTCTTGGAGCAATTTTTGCATTGGAGAAAGAAAGGAAAAGAAGGAAAGGGGAAGCAAAGATCAAGCAGGGAAAGGCAGGATCAAGCAACTACAACATGCTTCATTGTAGGTATTAACTTGCATGTGTATTTTCAATGCTATATTTGGCATGCAAGGTATTTCATGTGGTTCTTTTCTATCAAGGCATAGGTTTTGTCAGTTGTAATAGTATTTTTCATCCTAGCCTTGTCTTTTCTGGATAGCCATGGTGTGATGGGGTTCTCATGTTCTGGCTGAGCTAGATTTCCAGATGGATTCAAAGCTAAGTGGGGTGGATCTCCAAATGATAGAGAACATGGCATAGTCATCCTTGAACCAGGCTATGGATCATGGTAAAGCCACTGGCCTAATGAAACCTGAGCCAGACTGTGGGTTGTGGTAAAGCTAGGATTGTGTTGCCTTGGTGGTCCTAGGAATCCTTGCCGGTGAATGGCAGGATATATATAAAGCCAAGAGGTGGTTTTCTCTCCATTTCGCATAATAATCCCTAGTTTGGGGTATGCGGTAAATCCTGGAGTGTGATCTCGGTTTAGGGCCTAGTGATCCGAGTGTACATTAGAGAAAATTTTAGGTCTAAAATGGGCCTCCTAAGAAAAATGTAAAACCAAAATAAACTTTATAAGAAATAATAGGATTAAAGATGATGATGTCAACCATGGGGGATGATTCACCATTTTTGGGGTAAAAAAATGAAAATATTAAAAAATAATAAAATAATAAAACTACTTTTTCAACTTGTATTTTCAACTTATCTCCCTAAGTTTTTACTCAAATTTCGAGTGGGAATAATTTTTTGATGCAAAATTTAATTCCTCATCCAAGGAGTACCCATGTTGCATACTATCGATGGACCCTACTACACGAAAAATGAGAAATAAATGAAAAAATGTGATTGCAATCACATTTTTCATGTATTTCTCATTTTTTGTGTAGTAGGGTCCATAAAAAGTATGAAACATGGGTATTCCTTGTATGAGGAGTCAAATTATGTATCCAACGAGCGTTCCTACTGGAAATTTGAGTAAACCCAATGGAAGATAAGTTGAAAATATGAGTTGAAAAAGTAGTTTTTTCATTTTTCCCTCTAAAATCTGATGATGCAATCTAATCTTATTTTATTATTTCCACCATTATTTTATAATTTCCTTAGGAGGACCATTTTAGACCACAAGATTCCCCTAATGATCCATGCTTGTTTGGCCTAATTATAAAGTGGAGATCACAATAAAGATTGTTATGATGTGTTTATTGTGTTGGCCTAGTAATCCGAGATGGATTATAGTAAAGCCTAGTTTCTATTGATGAGGGTGAGGTGGTTTAGCCTCAATATGCCCTGGTTGGTTCTTTGGTTTGGGTCCCACATTCATATTTGGAATATGGCATGGGGGTAAATGGATAAAGAAATATTTGGCTCAACCATTTTATGGTTGGGTGGAATGTAGTAGTCCCATCTCCGGTTGGTTTATTGCATTCATTAATGAGAAATTCATTCCCTTGATTTTCTTGTGTAAATGTACTGATGTATATATGGAATTTATGGCTGATATGTTTATGATATTTCTATCCCTATTATTCTAGTTATATGTATGTTTTATGACAACAACTATGTATGGCTCTCAGCGTTTTTTTACTTGTATATGAATGGATGATGTGTCTATGACCTAACAGAAGATAATGCAGAAAATGACATGAGTAAACAATGGTTCATAACGATTCTCAGATAAGTATGAGATCCCTACACTTAATTCTCTTGTTTATGCATGTAGGTTACATGTTGATGATATGTTTGAAAAAAATTCTATCATGGCTAGTAGGGATCTGGTTATGGTCTTTTTTAGCTTATTTATTTGGCATCATTGTTTCCTTTGTACTTTTACTGATTTTAATCTATCAATCCCTTATGGGCAGTGACCTAAGCTCTAGGCCTGAAAAAGTGGCTTAAATATTAGGTTTATTGGCACATAACTGGAAATTTTAGTCTTTGGTCGCTAGAAAGTAAGCCTATGAGAGTGACTTTGGGTTTCTGGTCGCTCCCTTGCCTATAGCATGAGAGCGAATGAGGCCTAAGATGTCCAAAACATCAGTGGGACCTAGGGACATGCTGTATGAGTAGCTAACATGTCTCCTGAGGATTCTAAAGATAATATTGGATGAATGTGTGTGGTGCTTCTATTGGTTCCACTTCATTAAGGTCACATAGGAGGTCAAATCCAATCATAGTGGCCTCTCGTCTCATGTTTACCTAGGTTGGCTAGTTACTTGGGTAGATGTGGGAGGAGGGTCTTACAAAGGTCTCTAGAGCATTTTTCCAACCAAGGCTCCGGGACTAGTAACTCAACCCAAGCTAAAGGAAACATGAGAACCAACTAGAAAACAAAGAAATAAATCCACAACACCATGACTATCTAGGAATTGGAAAGGCTAGGTAAATCCACTGTCAATCCAGGAAATCCTACATGCCAGTGAAAAATCATGTCCAATAAACCACATGCATATGCCATTAATACCAAAACTAGTGAGGAAAACATACATGCAACTTGGTACTTGCAAGAAAAACCTGATGTAGTTGCTGATTATGATGCCCTCTTACGCTTCCATGCTCTTCCTTTGCCTTCTTTCTCCAAAACTCCAAGTATGCCACACTCTCCAAGATTTCTCCAAGAAAACTCTAAGTGTCTAAGGGTATGAGAGAGAGAAAGAATAGAGAGAGAGTTCCAAAATTGAATTGACAAAAGTCTGTGAACTGATCCTCAGAAGCCTTTTTATTAATGAGGCCTCTATTTTCTTCATTTTCCATTATTTTCCTTCATATTCCTCCTCACATGAAACTTGTGACCTTTCACCTCAAAGAAATTATTCAATGGTTTTATGAAACATGTTTATGAGTCTTATCTGTTCATAAATATATAAATTCAGGGAAAAATAAGACATGGATTTCAAAACAAGACATGAATTTCAAACAATGGATGGTTTTAGAAGATAAAATCATTTGAGGAAATATTTTGAGGTTTCATTTATGAAATTCATGAAAATAGAGAAATATGAATTTATAGGTTAAAAAAAAAAAAATCGGAAATATTTTATTATAATATTTTCCTCCCAAATATTTTACAAAAATGGCTAAGCACTTAAAATATAATGAAGGCAAATACTATGGGAAAAAGGGTCAACATATAGTTTGGTTTAACTCCAAAATGCAAAGAATTCCTTGACCAAATAGGTGGAAAAACATAAGCAAACATGAGATTATTTTAAGATTTTGGACTTAGAAATAGCACTCAAAGGGACAAATAGTTGATACAGGTGGCATAGTTAACCAATTTTGACGGGCAGATAACAGATTTTGTGAAAATAACTTCAATCTCTCCAGGTTCCAAGGTAGAGGACCAGCATTAATAAAAGAGTTTCATATTTAAATGCAACATTCAGGCATTTGAATCAACATCAATGAACCAATTCCCATATTTAAAGGCAGAGGATTTTCCAACAGTTCCAAATCTCCTGCATATTATTTAAAGACTATTTTTATTTAAGGGGCATTGTTTAGGATTTTACTTTAGAAAAATTGTAACAACTTCAAGAGTTGTAATATCTATATTTGTTTGATTTTGAATGTAAAAAGGTTGGCTTTTGATGCCAAAACCCTATCATTTTTGTAAAGAATTTAATTATAGGATTTTTAATTGAAGGTTTATGGCTCCATTTCATGATAGAATTTGTTTCTTTTGTATGTTTTCTGGTTATTTCATAATCTATTTTTGCATATGTTAAGGGTAACATAGGAGCTAGGGCAAGGCTAGGTTTGAGTGTCAAATTTCTTGGAAATCCATTGCAAAGTTACCGTCATTATGGAGACTAGATAATTGAACATTATGTTTAAAACAAATCCTCTACATCATTTAATTGTCGTATTATGTCATCTCTTGAATGTATATTTATTTGGATGTAGAATTCTTCTACACACATCTACTATATCTGGTTGATTACGTATTAAGTATGAATGTATAGTTATCATGTATTATCTTCTATTCCTCTACCAAACTCTCTAAAGTTATGTTACTCTTTCAAAGTTGGGCATTGACACTTTCATTAACTTTCAGCAAGAGAGACCTTTATTTCTGAATAGAGATTAGCAACGACTTATACAAATCATAGATTTGGTTTTTGTGCTTCATACGCTATTGTCCAGTGATAGTGAACAACATTAAAAAAAGCCCCGTAACATTTGAGATAGCCCCCTCTAGTTAGAGGGTCAGCGTGAACCTAAATTTTGATCAAGTTTGTTTCTCGGCACAGTTTTGCACCCAAGAACCACCTTTGAGAAACATATACAATAGTGATCACAATTTGTAGTTCACAAAGAAGTGATATATTTGAGTTTGATAATATGTGTTTGAGCCCATTCCTGATTGATTTGATTACTATAGGATACTAATGATTAACTTGAGATATTGTGGTCCTAATCAAGGAAGAAATATATTCTTTCTAAGGTTTATATATTGAAGGATTGGACCCAATTTGAAAATTGATGAAAGGGAGGTCCACATTGTTTTTTGGGGTTGGTGCCTTGAGCTAGTTGGTACCAACAAACTGATCTAAGGGAGTGGGTGTTTCCTATTGGTGGGTGTCAATGAAATAGTGAAGGGAGTGGATGCTTTCTACTGATGAGTGATAGTGAAACAGTGAAGGGAATGGGTGTTTCATGTTAGTGGGTGCGAGTGAAACAATGGAAGAGAGTGGGTGCTTCCTATTAGTGGGTGCGAGTGAAACAATGCAAGAGAGTGGGTGCTTCCTACTGGTGGATGCCAATGAAACATTGTAAAGGGAGTGGGTGTTTCCTACTGGTCGGTGACAATGAACTTATGTAAATATTGAAGACGAGAAGAAGAAAAATGGTGCTTTTATCCCTTTATAGGTTTCCATCTTAAATATCTTTGCATTCATATGTCTGATGTTGATGTCTTACCAATGTGTTCCTTAATGAAATATAAATAGCGAACGTTGAATGTAAATGAAAGTATAAATTTTTAATAATTCTTGGAATACTAATTCACATCCATCCCCCCACCCCCCACTATTTCCAACAGAATATCCACAAAATATCACAAATCACAGGTATTATCTATTCAATTTTAAAAATAGAAGCATTGAATGAATGGCAAAGTTTAAATTTTTTGTGTATTTCTAGTTTTCAAAATTAATAAATAGTGATGTATGATTTGGTAGGGCTAGCTGCCAAGTCAAAAGTTTGGTTTGTGGTTACCTCTTTGGTCTCTTTTCTCAACCTTGGGAAACTAAGGATCATTAACAAAAATTACATTACATGATGGCTCAAAAACATTAATGAAGACCGAACCTAGTTACATTTTCCAACAACAGCGTCCCTACATGGCATATTGTTAGTGTTTCAAATATGTGTACTTTTTGTTAGTTCAGTTTCATGCTTTTCAGTTCCTTGTTGAAATTAGATTGCAATTTTAACAAAGATTCCATTTTTTTTTGTATTTTGGAATTGTAACTAGGTTCGATCTTCATAAATGCCATCATGTATCATTATTATTTTGTAGCATGTTTGATCAAGTGATCAAATTTATGCTCGAAAATGAAATTTCCCAGAACTTATTGCAACCAGTGCCAAAGAAGTGTCTGTCATTACGAATCCAATGACGTTCATTTCACCTCAATCAGACATCGGGAGCTCAAGTTATAGTCCGATGACCATTTTCCCAAATAGGTAAAAAATGACAAAATTTGGGTTTTGATTGTTTTTTGGGTTTTTGAGGACCATGCCACTTGGCCTCCCTCCATTGGTTAAAAATTCACAAGTTTTCCATTAGTGGATGGTGTGTATTGGGTGAACCAATATCAGGAAGCCACGTGGGCCAATGGGAGGAAGCCACATGGCCTCCCCACACAGGTCAAAATTTTATATGGGTCTAAAAAACACCCCACGGGAGTCTAACTCATGACCTCCCATCGAACAAAAATAGGCTTGCACCAATGCGCCACAAGTATTACTTGTTAAACTATGGGAAAAATATCTTATTTCAATGTTGCATAATACGCATATGGGGGAGGGGGCAGGCTAAGCCCTAGCCCCTAGCCACCCCAGCACCATGTGATCATATATGGGGGGGCCAAGGGGGCTATGCCTTAGCCCAACCCACGACCATGGCCCAAGCCACAGAACATGTCGCAGCCAGCACCAACGATCGCAGGTGGAAATTTGAGGGTAAACCCCAGGCTGTATGACCCTTTATGTGACCAAGTGCACAGAGTGCAAAGGGGGTCAGCCCCTAAGGGCCTATCCCCAATGCACATTGTTATCCGAGAATAGTGTCCACTCAGATGCTGCTATTCCCACTAATATGGGTGGCTATCTTAGAAACAAACAATCAAAGTCTACTATTGTTTCCTTTTATGAAAATAGACGAGAGGAGAACCAAGAGGGCCAACCTAAGTCTTGCGCTTGATTTCCTCTCCTTCTTGATAGAGTTTCACCGCTTCTCCTTTGTCTGCCAAGCTTCAAAAGAACTTGTGGAATCACAGCAACATACTACTATGCAAGAAACAAGGATCTAAATTCATGAATAATACAGGATCAGATGTGTATTAACCATATACATGCATATATAAACAAGTACACAAGAATATGGAAGGAAACAAGAATAGCTTTATTCAGATGAAAAGTAGCAAGAGGATTACAACCATGAGCTCTGACCCGACATCATCCTCCAGCTAGGAAGCTCTTCTTCACCTCAAGCAAAGCTAGATCACCCAACACTGTGAATGTACACAAGAAAACCAACAGCACTTCTTTATAAGATACAAAATTCCAGCCTCTGGATCTCTGTGATGAGGGATCCATATATAGATGATTACAGATAGGTGAGTCATCTTCTGGGATCTTGATTAGTGTCTTCTCTCTGATAGTTCCTGCTTCCACTTGGAGAATGATGATCTCTTACTCATCCCTGGTCGAAAATGGAGTGGCAAGTGTCAAAGAGGAAGCTTCTGGAAGATTCCACGATCTTCCACCACACTTTTTTTTCCCTACCATTTGTCCATTCCCGACCATCGCACCCTACAGAGGCAAAAATCAGTATGAATCGCACCTTGTACACTGGGAAGGTGATATGCATCACACCCTCTGCATTGAGCTTTTAGTATGGTCCAGGTTTGACCATTTATGAGCAGTTTTCAGTGGAGAACTTCTGGGAGATGATGTAATCAGTTGACCTTGTTCCTTTAGGAAGTGAAGCAACACTTTTAGGGACTTAGGAGCCCCCAGTTTATGGACATTTATGATTGGGGTTGAAGTGCCCAAAAATTTCTATAACAGTTGCCCCCTAAAGCATGAGGTCGTTAATCTTTCTGATGTCGAGTGAAATGCTTTACTATGAGGATCTGAAGTTTTTTTTGATCTGGGAGGTGACCTGTAATAAGATACAATACAATATATTATTTTGACAACATTTTTTCATGATATAGCTGAGGCGAGCATTCCCATGCTCAGCTTTATAAATTCATTTTCATGTACATAAGACAAACAATCATCTGTGTGACAGACTGATCATATGGACACATCATCCTTTGATTTGGATGATCATCTGTTTGGAAATGATGTACACTGGATGTTTTTATATTCCTGAATATATTGCAGCCCGGATGGATGAAACTAGATTTGGGGTCTTCAAAACTCGTTCAATCTTCACTCAGAGTACAAGTCGATCCATGTGAAAAATGTTCTGGAGTCGAACATGGAAATACATCCCCTAATTACCAGCCAATGATGTAAGTTGTTAACAAGCGCGAGAGGAATCACCAATAATGACAATGACCCTCAAGGTACTACAGTACAATTTACGTGGTGTGAAAAGGGACTTGGCGTCGAACACCACGTAAAATCTCTCGGTCGAAGGCCATTGATATAAACCTGTCGGCGAAAGTGAGAAACTTGCCATTGAGGCATGCAAGCTTCAAAGTACTGAAAGGGTTGTTCCTAAGTCAACTTCTTGGATAATGAGCTAATGTCAACAAGAAGTGACCCATCGTAGGAGGGCCTTAATGAATCCCACAACAATGACACGGAACGAAGCAAATGATTTTGGAGGTGAAAACAAACTAACGATACAGGGTTTAGGGTGGCGCTCATGAAGGAATGAAGCATGAATGTATTGCAGTGGGTGAGACACAGGTGAATTGTCTGAATGACTTCTCTTGAACATATTGGCAACACTGACGATGGATTGGTAGTGTTAACCCCAAAGATGGATGGTGTGACGGACCAATGGTGATGACCAGTGAATGGAA